>JADBJO010002941.1:77500-80000 GCA_016801955.1 Conus betulinus | reverse complement strand
TGAGGAGTTGATCTCCAGGACCAAGGTTCTCAACGAGGAGTTGATCTCCAGATGCCAACACGACACACAACCCTGTGAAATGAGACAACCATCCACTACACTGCTGTGGACTTTTTTTTTCAATAAGCCAACAGACGAACGGACAGACGATGGCCACAAACTTCACGGCGTTTCCGTGTGTTACCCCCGCCTGCCCGGTAATGAAATCTTGGACGAAAACTGCGTCAGACCCATCAAGCAATGTGATTACTGAAAGCTGAGGGCGCCGCTTCCGCCCCTCCCCCTCCCGCCTCCCACTCCTTCTCCAACCCCCTCCCCTCTTCCTTTCCCGTTCATCAAGCCCCGTGATGTCTGCTCTTAGTAGGGTAACCTCCCTTTCCCCTCCGTCTCTCTCCCCCCAAGCTGGCCACACGCCACAGTTAGGATTTGACACTAAGACATTTGGCACTAAGACACTATATAATCATGCACGCGTTCTGAAGCCTACTATAAATCTGAGCTGGCATTTAATGTTATAATGATAATTGATCAAAAGAACACAAGTGATCAGAAGAACAACTTCCCACCAACGCCCCGCCAATTATTTCCTTTCTTTTGGAGGATCTTCACCAATGAAATTTTAAACAATCGTCAAATACATGACCTGCCCCTTAGCTGACACACATTTCAGGCCTTTGCACTCACCCGAGACCTTATCTTTTCGACAGCTGAAAGAGCCCAAAATAAATACCATTCTTTTTCGATTTTAAACTGTCTGCTTGGAACCACCTGGTTTGTGCCTTGATGGCCATACGAAAGAAAAAATGAGGAGAATTTATTTTCAGACGCAATAAACATGTCGAAACAATCCAATTACGCCATTCTATAAATAATCGATTCCTTAAGCAAGGCCTTGGCGCATTAATCATTGGTGTGCAGCCTGCTCTTTCCGTCCACTGTCTCCTCTCTCCCATCCAGTTTCCATCCCGCCACCTTCTCCTACGTTCTCTTCTCCTTCCTTGCTCACTGGTCAAGCCCTGTGGTGTGTTGCTGTTAGGGTGATGAGTGACCACTTCACCCCTGGTCCATGGGTCATCAGTGGACGATGTGCTCTGCCGTCTTCAGTGATGGTCTGGAAGATGTCAGGGAAGGACAGGGAACAGATAAAGGGGAGATGATTCAGTCACTACGTGCCTGGAAAACGCTTTTGCGTTCGTTATCTTTCTGACGATGCAATCGACACCATCTCTCCAAGAAAGGCGAGTTTCAAAATGAAGTGATGCTTGACATACACGGAGGACAGGATTCTTTGTAATAATTCATTATGGTTCAAAGGAAGGTTAGTTTGGAAGGGAGGTTTTCATTCAAAGTCCATTTTGCGCCCAATTTGAGAAGATAAGTTATTGCTCGTTCTTCGTTTTCATTGTCCTGTTTGTCTTGCTCAAAGAAGACCAAAAATGTCAAAACGTGTGTGTGTGTGTGTGTGTGTGTGTGTGTGTGTGTGTGTGTGGTGTGTGTGTGTGGTTGTTTGTGTCCCTGTTGTCCGGCGGAATAATAATGATAAAATTTCTTTCGAAAAAAGTTACTGCGTGCATCGGAATCTTTCCAAAGATTTTGCATTCGTCATCATCTGTCTGGGGGTTCAATTCAATTTGTAACAATCCAAAAGAACCACGGTGTCGACCCTTTTCATTCTGAGAAAGTCATGACATCTGTCGCTATCGTTGAAAGAAGCCATCGCATTGATCGTGCTCTCTCCAGGAAACTCATTTCTCCGCTCGTTTGCTCCCCATCCTTCCTCAGATCGATTGCTGCCGTTTTAAACTTAATTGCCCTCATCGTCTATCAAGATTCTGGAAAATCCAGAATTCCTCTGCGTGCTGTTGGTTTGTTTGTTTGTGGGATCCTCCTACTGTAGTCATGTTATGCCTCTGTTTTTGCCCATTTGACTGGCCCTTGTTGACGCACAAATTCTTCTCTGTGTGTGCTTCAAATCGCTTCATTACCATATTCCCCATATATCTCTCTCAACTCTTAGACCTGTGTTTGCATCTGTTTCTCCTGCTTGTCCGCGGATACTGGCATCCATCCTCTGAAAATGAAACGATGTTGTGACGTGTTTCGCCTTTTGGTGCCCTCAGTCTAGCACCGGCTCCCTTCCTCTTGTTCGTCCTGTAGGTTTTTAAAATCAGCTTTCTTTTACATGTTTTGTCCTACACTGTCAGTTTCCTTCAGTGACTCAGTGACTGTGTGTGTGTGTGTGTGTGTGTGTGTGTGTGTGTGTGTGTGTGTGTGTGTGTGTGTGTGTGTGTGTGTGCGTGTGTGTGTGTGTGTGTGTGTGTGTGTGTGTGTGTGTGTGTGTGTGTGTGTGTGTGTGTGTGTGTGCCTGTGTGGTGTGTGTGTGCTGCCTGTGTGTGTGAGAGGCTATTGCTAGAGAGCGTCTTGAGAGGAGGAGAGAGAGAGAGAGAGAGAGAGGAGAGAGAGAGAGAGAGAGAGAGAGAGAGAGAGAGAGAGAGAGAGA
>JADBJO010002941.1:70000-72500 GCA_016801955.1 Conus betulinus | reverse complement strand
TCTCTACTTCTATACTCCTCTTTTTCACAGTGTTACTCCATTTGCTGTAACAGCAGCACGTCTCTCATTACTTCTATACTCCTCTTTTTTCACAGTGTTACTACATTTATTGTAACAGCATGTCTCTAATGACTTCTGTACTCCTCTTTTTCACAGTGTTACTCCATTTGCTGTAACAGCACGTCTCTCATTACTTCTGTACTCCTCTTTTTCACAGTGTTACTACATTTGCTCTATTACGTGGTCTCTAATTGTCTCTACACTCCTCCTGTGCGTAGTTTGATTACATTTACTACATCATTAGGGCTCTACTGGTCACGAGGTCTGTGCTTGTTTCTTCATTCAAGTTGACAGTTTCATTACATTGACTACATCACGAGGCCCCTACTTGCCTCTCTACTCACCTTATTCACAATTTCACTATGTTTACTACAGCATGAGGAATCTACTTGTCTCTCTACTGGCCTTATTCACAGTTTCATTACATTTACAGTGATTCCACTTTGTATGGCTTGAAACCATAGAGGGACGGCGTTGAAATGAAGCTACAGACAAAAAAAAAAAAAAACAAGCCATTTTGAACAACGGAGGCCAAAGAAATTCGCTAACCCGAGCAATGAAACCTTACGCGTGTCTCTGAATTCTCTCCCTTGTTCCCTCTCCGTCCACCAAGATAAAGGCTGGTCACACACCACGATGAAAAAATAGAAACAAAATAGCCTAACAATCCGGCGGGTGGCGGGGGGGGGGGGGGGGGGGGGGGGGGGGGGGGGGGGGGGGGGGGGGGGGGGGGGGGGGGGGGGGGGGGGCGGTATTTTGACTTGCATATGAAGACAGAAGAAGGAGGGTTTATTTTTAGACGCAGTTGAAGTAAACGTGTTCCACAAAACTCTGGTGTTGAACAAACAAAACGGTTCTTTCCTTTTGGCAAGGTGACGTCACTCATACAAATACATGCAAGAGTGTGGCTGGCTATGACAGAAGTCCAGTGTGGCTGGCTGGCTATGACAGAAGTCCAATGTGGCTGGCTGGCTATGACAGAAGTCCAATGTGGCTGGCTATGACAGAAGTCCAATGTGGCTGGCTGGCTATGACAGAAGTCCAATGTGGCTGGCTGGCTATGACAGAAGTCCAATGTGGCTGGCTGGCTATGACAGAAGTCCAATGTGGCTGGCTGGCTATGACAGAAGTCCAATGTGGCTGGCTGGCTATGACAGAAGTCCAATGTGGCTGGCTGGCTATGACAGAAGTGCAATGTGGGTGGTTATGACAGAAGTCCAATGTGGCTGCTGGCTATAACAGAAGTCCAATGTGGCTGCTATGATATAATTCAAATGTTGCTGGCTATGACAGAAGTCCACCATGGCTGGCTATGACGGACGCTCAGTATGACATGCACCATATTCATTTGCCTTGCTCCTGCAATAGCAATATCAGTGTGTCTCCTTGTCTTCAATATGACATGCACACTCTTCATTTCCCTTCTTCCTGCAATAGCAATATCAGTGTGTCTCTTTGTCTTCAATATTCTCGAAGACCATCTATTTTGAGTACAATCCAAATGTGCCTGTTTGAAATAACTGAAACCTTACTCATGCGCATGCGTTTATGGCATGTTGCTAGCATTTTCTGCTCGCCCTCTCACCTTCCTCTCCCCTCTTCATTAGCCGGTAACCATCAACAGATGAATGTGGTCGGCTTCTCCTTCCATTCCTACTCATTTCCACAACTGATGTAGCCTGCCATATTTCTGAATAGTAATATTTGTGAGCAAATGAGGCAGGAGAGAAGAACGAAGCCAAAGGTTAAACACTTTTCTTTTTAATTCAGAATCTTACTATCTCATATTCACTTCATTTTTGACACAAACGAGGTTAATATCGTCTTTAAAACGGCTTGAGACTTAAAGCGGCTCGACGTTTGAAGGAAAATCCTTTCTAAATATTCAGCCACATTTTCCAAATGAAATAACAATGTCCTCTGGCTAGTAGGTGAAGCGTTCGGAACCACTCTCTTCGGAAGCTCACGGCCCACGAGAGTTAGGCCCCCTGACATGCGCAATGGCAGCAGAGGAGCAGAGGCAAAGAGAAGACATTGCTGGAGAGAGAAAATCGGTGTTGTGATAACGGGTTTGTTACTCGTCGCCTATCACAGTCTCAGAGTCAGTTGTTAAGATGGTCTAGACTTCATGTCCCTCAGGTTGCAGCGGTATTAAGAACAACGAACCGAAAAACCAACTGCTTTCTGAACGGAGCCATGGTCGTAGGTTCATGATCTGAAATGAAAGGCGTAACATGGTTGATTGGTTGGTTGCTGTTATAGTTGTTATTTTTGCTGGCCTTTTGTTTTTCTTCTCTTCTCCTTTTGTTCTTCTTCTTTGCTTTCTTCTTCTTCTTCTTCTTCTTCTTCTTTCTTTTCTTCTTCTTCTCCTTCTTCTTCTTCTTCTTCTCTTCTTCTTCTTCTTCTTCTTCTCTTCTTCTTCTCTTCTCTCTTCTTCTTC
>JADBJO010002941.1:60000-67500 GCA_016801955.1 Conus betulinus | reverse complement strand
TAACTTATTGTATTTCATGACAGAAATCGTATTTTCTTTTTAAACATCCTTTCTTGGTGGGGTGGATTCCATACTCAGTGTATTAGACACTTTAACACACATTCGTGATGAATCAACTAAAATGCCGAAAATAAACGCGAAGCACTGTATTCAGGACTGCTGTAAGGATAAGGCGCTGCTGTTAAGCTAGGATGCCCACAGTCAGTCTCCACCGACACTGTCAACAATGATGGAGGAGCGAGATCAGCAGCAGCTGAAAGAGGATGATGAGGCGGATGGGGGTGCGGGTGGAGTGGAAGGGATAGGGAGGGGGGGTGGTGAGTGGGGGGAGCGAGGGGGGGGATGATGGGATTGTCGGGGACTAGCTGGTGTTGATGGATGGAGTCTGATAGCGTGGCTTCAAAGGCAGGAAGGCGCTGGTTGAAGAGCGGCGTGTATTTTTTTAAAATTATTTATTTACTCCTTTAGTTACCAACAAAACACCTCAGTATTAAGTGGAAGCCAGCACATGTGTTAAAATAATGTTTTTATTGTTTATCTACTCCTTTAGTCACAAACGAAACACTTTAATATTTGGTAGCGGCCAGCATAGATATACCCATGAACAAACTCATAAAATTTCAATGACGTGTTATGAAAACTGAGCGAGTTGCCAAGATTTGAATGAGAGTGTGAGCAATTTGTCAACCACAAGCTCTGGCGAAAGTTTTGAAGGTGGCCAAGGTTACTCAGCACAGGTCTGTGCGTGCTTTGGGTGAAGACTGCCTGGGTCCTCGCTACCTCATCTATCACGCTTGACAGTCTTGGAGAAGAGAGAGGAAGGAGGGAAGTGGAAGTGGAGTGGGAGGGGAGCAAGGATAAAGCTGGGGGAGAAGGTGGGTTAGTGGAGGTGGGGGGTGAGGGAGGGGAAAGGAGCAGGAGGAGGAGGGTTTAGTTCATGTAAGTCAGGCGGGGGGGGGGGGGGGGGGGGGGGGGGGGGGGGGGGGAGAGAGATCGATGGTGGTGCTTTGTCTGGTGTGTTAATCAGTGGGAGGCTTTCGAGTCATTGCTTCATCTGCTTTGTTGTGAATCGGATATTTTTTAACACTGGTTTTTCTTCTTTGCTTTGTTAAAAGGTTTAACATTTCATGTTTTGGAAAATTTCACGATAATAAGAACTTCAGGTTTGTGCTATGTGTGGTTTATACGTAACTCTGTGTGTGTGTGTGTGTGTGTGTGTGTGTGTGTGTGTGTGTGTGTGTGTGTGTGTGTGTGTGTGTGTGTGTGTGTGTGAGTGTTTGTGTGTGTGTGTGTGTGTGTGTGTGTGTGTGTGTGTGTGTGTGTGTGTGTGTGTGTTGGGTTGTCTGTGTTGACAGTACAGTTTTAGATGTGTTGTTATGTCTGGATGTTGATGATTTTAAAGTTCGTTTGTTTGCTTTTTAGATTTTGATTTGTCAGGTTTGATAATACTATTGATAAGGTCTTGAATTCATCCATATATCTGCTATATTGATAATACATTTATGGTTTTAAATTTGTTGCATTGTCTAGCTTGATGATAATAATATGATTTGTTGTCTTGTCTGGCATCTCACTGCATGCTGCCGAGTCACTTCAGTGGTGTTCAGTGGCGCATGTTCTGATCTAACATACGCAGGACACCACCTACTAAGCCCCCTACTGACGACAATAATTGCTTAGTCGCGGAGCCGGCGTGTGAGTGAGCTCTCCTCCGGAGGGCGCCCACCACGTCCGTCCAACGACAGCCCCCATGGACTCGCCGATACCGGTGACCCCCGACGGAACCAAACAAGGCCACAGACGTGGAGAGGACATCGAAATTGAGGTCACCATGAGAGCAGGGCATGAAGGGCCACAGAATTTTTTTTTTTTTTTTTTTTTATGCTGATCGATGAGAATGAGGATGATTAAGATGATGCTACGGATTTCCATTTCGGTCTGAGACTACATGACAGGGCTGTACTCTACGCTTCCTTTCATAATATATCCCGGCGTCAACCAGGCCCGAGAGATACAGGCACACTGCAGTGTTGGTCAGGAAATTTGAGCAACACTCTCAGAAACGCATCCATTAAGTGGATGAAAATCGACTGTGTGGTCCCAGTCTTCCCAACTGAGCCCGCAGCAAACTCAACTCTGGGTAGGAGCCGGTCGGGGCAGAAAAAACCCACATGACTCTGATGGGATTCGAACCCCGACCTCCAGCCGGGAGTCATGTTTCTAGCCATGTTTGTTTTTCTCGCTAATAACGTCTTTAGATTTGTCGAAGTGTCTGTTTTGTTTTACAGTGACATTCTTTCAATTCTCACTATAGTTTGTTAATGACCAGGTTCTGTTTTTACTGTTTTGCCGGCTGTAATAACAATAACAATGATAATAATATTTTAGATTTGGTACTCTGTCTTTCTTTTATGATGTTTTCGGCGCGTTGATAGTACTCAGTGTTGTTTGTGTGTTACAGTAAACAAATCAATAACTAATGATGATGATGTTCGTCAAAATATCGTCATCTCTATCACAATCAGTTTGGTGCTTTTTTTTCTTTCTTTTCTTTTTTTTTCTTCTTCAGTGTGTGTGTGTGTGTTGTTTGTTGTTGTCTGTGTTTGTGTGTGTTGTTGTTGTGTGTGTGTGTGTGTGTGTGTGTGTGTGTTTTAAATGTTTCTGTTTGATGTTTTGTCTAGGTTGGTGAACACGATCACAAAGGTTTAGATCTGGAGCTTTGTTTGGTTTGTTCGTACGAAGGTTTCAGATTGTTGGGCTTTTCTGATTCCGTAATGGGATTCGACTGGCTTGTAATTGATATGGTCTGGAATTTGTAATTTGTATTGATTTTCTTTCTGTAGTAACACAATTGATTCTGTTGCTTTTTTTCTAGATTTTTTTCTACGTTTTTATTTCATATATATTAGAGTTTTGCTTGTGTCAGATTCATTAAGTACAATAAATTAAAACCTTTCCTGTGTCTGGTTTGCTAATAGTAATGATTTTGATTGGTTACTTCGTCTGATTTGTTAATAATAATGAGTTACATTTGCTGCTTTGTCAAGTTTGGTGATGAAAATGTTGTAGATTTGTAGTTTTATCCGATTTGTTAATTACAAGAATGTTATAACAAAAAATTTCTTTATGTTCGGCATGTTGATATTAAAGTTACAGATTTATTGCTTCGTCTGATCACTTAATAAAGACGTCTAGTTGCGCTACTTTTTCTGATTTGATTGTGACAGTAAGATTATAGATTTATTTCTCCGTTCAGTTTGTTGATGTCTATGATGTTTTACATTTGTTGGTCTTTGTTAATGATAAGAAAGAAAGCTTTTAGATGTGTTCTCTCATTTGTTAGGAAGTACAACTCTACAGCCATTAAGCTTTTTCCCGTAGGGTGGAGAGAACACTCGTCTAAACCCAATGAGTTTTTTTTTCTCTCTTTTATCTTTTTTTTTCTGCATTTTTTCTCCAGAAACTGAATGAAAAATCAACCATTCATGGTTATTGTGGGACGAACTTTTTCCTTGAATCTTTCCCCTTTCTTACAGAGCCTTAGTCTACAGAACATTGAATTGTGTTTTGAGAACGCACGAAGAGGGAAAGATAGATAGGAGAGAGAGAGAGAGAGAGAGAGAGAGAGAGAGAGATGAGAGAGAGAGAGAGAGAGAGAGAGAGAGAGAGAGAGAGAGAGACAGACAGACAGACAGACAGACAGACAGACAGACAGAGATTGCGCACCCGCGCGCGTGCGTTTGTGTGTGAGTGTATACATATACAGATACACACACGTATACACTCACATACAAAGGCATACACACACGCTTATATAACATATTAGGATTAATCAGTTAATCATTCATTCCTTCAGTCACTCACTTCATTCATTCACGTCTAATAGCACTCAAAGTGAACAGACGTTAAACAGAAGAACGAACGACACACACACACACACACACAACACACACACACACACACACACACACACACACACACACACACACACACACACACACACACACATGTATGTTTTTCATGTGTTTAATACATTAAAAGAAATCACAGAAGTACTGAAAAGTACAAGTAAAAAAAAAAAATCACAAAAATCGCATTGTGCTGTAAACCTGTAACACAGATGCAGCCACAAGCAATACACGCCCCATGATCACGTGACTACACACTTTCATCCACCCGCCATCAGTCATCGCGTTCTATGGGAATGAATAAAACACAATGATGAGCCCAATGATTATCGGTCATTACGTTGTATGGGAATGAATGAAACAATGCCAACTCAATGATGTGCCGAATGATTATCAGTCATTACAATACAACATAGGAATATGACGGAGGCTCAATTTTTGTGTCTCTGTAGAACTCCCACTCCAAGCACTAGCAATCCAGATGGCACGTTCGTTCAATAACTGTTAAGACAATCATTTTCCACAGTGTCATTTTCCACAGTGTCTTTTACTAGCAATTCAGATGACACGTTCGTTCAGTATTAAGACAGCCATTTTCCACAGTGTCTTTTACTAGCAATTCAGATGACACTTTCGTTCAGTATTAAGACAGCCATTTTGCACAGTGTCTTTTACTAGCAATTCAGATGACACTTTCGTTCAGTATTAAGACAGCCATTTTGCACAGTGTCTTTACTAGCAATTCAGATGACACTTTCGTTCAGTATTAAGACAGCCATAAACACAGTGTTTTTTCAAGCTTTCCCTACCGTGACTGTTCTAGACAGTTCTGTACTCTTTCCTCCTTGCCTTTAAGTTCGTCACCACCCTGCTTCCACGTGCTGAATGTATGTTGTGCGTGCACTTTCACATGCAAGAGCGTCTTTGACGTGTCTGTGTCATTGTGTGTGAGCGGGCAGTACTATTCCTAATAGTTTACGTGTGCACTTTGTTCACTGATACTTGAACTGTGTCTTTGTCAGTAACAGCCATAGTTTTATCAACGATTTGCGTCCTCCTTTCCCTTAAAGGGTTACAGAAACAAATAAAATCTTTGACACTTCTTCTTCTTCTTCTTCTTCTCCACTTTCTATTCTGTCTCTGTCTCTGCTCTGTCTGTCTGTCTGTCTGTCTGTCTGTCTGTCTGTCTGTCTGTAGTCTCTCTCTCTCTCTCTCTCTCTCTCTCTCTCTCTCTCTCTCTCTGCGTGACGGGTTCGTGTGAGTGTATTAAGGTGCGTGCGTGCGTGCAGTGCTTGCGTGCGTGCGTGCGTGCGTATGTGTGTGTGTGTGTGTGTGTGTGTGTGTGTGTGTGTGTGTGTATGTGTGTGTGTGTGTGGTGTGTGTATGTGTGTGTGTGTGTTGTGTGTGTGTGTGTGTGTGTGTGTGGTCCGTGAAGAATGGTTGGCTTGTGTGGGGTAATAGCAAGAGGGAAGCTCCTTTTAATTACATTAGGTCATCTGCTTTTTTTTTTTTTAGGGTGTGTGTGTGTGCGTGTGTGTGTGTGTGTGTGTGTGTGTGTGTGTGTGTGTGTGTGTGTGTGTGTGTGTGTGTGTGTGCGCGCGCGCGCGTGCGTGCGTGTGTGTGTGTGTGTGTGTGTGTATGTGTGTGTGTGTGTGTGTGCGCGCGCGCGCGCGCGCGTGTGTGAATGCGTGCATGCGTGCGTGTGCGTGCGTGTGTGTGTGTGTGTGTGTGTGTGTGTGTGTGGTGTGTGTGTGTGTGTGTGTGTGTGTGTGGGATTTTTTTTTGACATAAAACAGTATGAAATTATCTTGAGAGAGCTTGATAAGTCTTTAATACTATTATTATCATTATTATTTTTGTCATTATTATTATCACTGTTAATATCATGAACTATTATCATCATCATTATTATTACCGGTATTATTATCATCATCATCATTGTTGTTATTAATATTGTTGTTGTTGTGCTATTGTTATGATAGTTATTGTTTTTATTATCATTATTTTAATTGTTGTTGTTATTGTTGTTACATTTACACTGCCATGCAGTGTCTGACGGGCATAAGGTCAAAGGTCATTATCGGCTTGAATTCACACCGATGTTCAAGTGCGATTGTGTGATCTGCAAGACTGAAAATTCTGATCACAAGCGCGATAGTGTGATCCGCAAGACTGAAAATTCTGATCACAAGCGCGATAGTGTGAACCTCAAGACTGAAAATTCTGATCACAGGCGCGACAAGATTGAACATTATGTGTCAATGATGACGTGGATTTAAGCAGACTCCAGCTGAACACAACTAAAGGCTGGATGGTTTCAAAATTCTGGTTGCGCTTCGTCTCGATCTTGATTGCGCATATTTACTTTGCGTTTCGGGCAATGTGATTAGCCTGATTCTGTGAACGTCCTAGCAGTCGGTTACAGCAACAAGAATAGCAACAAAACAACAACAGCAACAACAACAATACAAGCCTAATACAAGGCTCCAGTGCGCTGCAAGCTGCCATGCCTCTAAGGAGCGGGATGTGTTTTCTGTGTCCTATCTGCCTGTCAGATAATTCCATAGTTGGTGGACGTTCTTTAGCCACCAAAGGTTTGTCAACGTCCAACGGACGAAATACCGGACAACATCGTTTAAGAACATGACACTGATAACAATCTTTCGTCATATGTACAGTAGTGTGTGTGTGTGTGTGTGTGTGTGTGTGTGTGTGTGTGTGTGTGTGTGTGTGTGTGTGTGTGTGGAGGGGATTGGGGGGGGGGAGGGGGGGGGAGGGGGGGAGCTTGCAGACACAGGACTTCCGTATCTCTCAGACGTTGTTTTACGGCTCGCTTTTTTCTTCTCCGCTCTTCCCTAACACCCCTCCCCCCCCCCCCCCCCCTTTTTTTTTTTTTACTGCTCCTCCTCTTTCTTTTCTTTCTTTCTTTTTTTTTTTCTTTCTTTCTTTTTTTTCCTTTTCTTATTGCATCCTGCTTCTCTTCATCCTTTTTCACTCTCTTCTCTTTCTTGTTCTTATTCTCGCTCTTCTCCTTTCGTCTTTTTTTTCGTCGGTCCCCTCTTTGTCTTTCTTCAAGCTCTGTAAGGTGAAGGCACGAAACGCAGAATGAACATTCTGAAGTGTGCTGTTACGAAAGCTGTTTAAAGACAATTCCCTCTGTTCTCCTTCAAGCAGGTCCAACTGGAGGGGAGGCAGAAAGAAGGGGACAGAGAGTGGGAATGGATAGGTCAGTGGGGTGTTAGACAACAAGCAGTCTCATTGGTCGACGCTGGATAGGACAGTCTGTACGTTGAAGATCTTTCATCAGACATCGCTGAACACTGACGTCAGCTGTAGCCTTGGAAACGGATCCTTTCGATCGGCAACTTCTGGTAGAGGATTGGGGTCTTCAGGTATTCCGTCAGAGACCAAATCGACAGCAGACTCGGCTTGCAGGTACGCTTCGTGCAGGTGCGCCTCATGCCTTTTCAATATCTTACATTTAAAACCATAAGCTTTCCATTCTTCACATCGCAAAATCACCAAGGTGCTTTCTAATGTCGTGTTGCTCAAAGACAGTTAAGAGAAAAATTCACCAAAAGCAAAACACGAA
>JADBJO010002941.1:52500-57500 GCA_016801955.1 Conus betulinus | reverse complement strand
CAACTCTGTCCATTGTGTCCACCGCCCTTCATATGGAGGGAAACGGTTGTCCCGTCTTCCCCTCTCTGACTCCCTCCCCACACTCTCTGTCTCTGCCAGTGACAGCTGTCCCGTTCTCTCCTCTATACTCTCTGTCTCTGCCAGTGACAGCTGTCCCGTCCTCTCCTCTCTACTCTCTGTCTCTGCCATGACAGCTGTCCCGTCCACTCCTCTCTCTCTGTCTCTGTCTCTGCCATGACAGCTGTCCCGTCCACTCCTCTCTACTCTCTGTCTCTGCCAGTGACAGCTGTCCCGTTCTCTCCTCTCTACTCTCTGTGTCTGCCATGACAGCTGTCCCGTCCTCTCCTCTCTACTCTCTGTCTCTGCCAGTGACAGCTGTCCCGTCCACTCCTCTCTACTCTCTGTCTCTGCCAGTGACAGCTGTCCCGTCCACTCCTCTCTACTCTCTGTCTCTGCCAGTGACAGCTGTCCCGTCCACTCCTCTCTACTCTCTGTCTCTGCCAGTGACAGCTGTCCCGTCCACTCCTCTCTACTCTCTGTCTCTGCCAGTGACAGCTGTCCCGTCCCACTCCTCTCTACTCTCTGTCTCTGCCAGTGACAGCTGTCCCGTCCCACTCCTCTCTACTCTCTCTGTCTCTGTCAGTGCAGTGACAGCTGTCCCGTCCACTCCTCTCTACTCCCTGTCTCTGCCAGTGACGACGACAGAAATCACTGCATAGGCTGCTTTTTATTGGACTCTTCCTCACCCGTAGTGAGCAGGATAGGTTGAATCGAGACAGATTTTGGGCTTGTCCAACACGTGAACAGAACGAGGCTTGCAATTTCATGTTCAGTAAACCCTCTTCAAAGTCAAATCTTGTGTTTTATAGCCTAGCCGACCACAAAGACCACGTCCATTGGTCCCGATCTCCATCTTTAATGAAGATTCTTCGGAATCAAAAAACTGCCGACAACATACTCGGAATTACACACTACACACGGCTTGTTCTGATTCAGAGAATGTGTAGTGTGAAGGTTCACCGAACCCTGACCCTGACGCCATACCACGATGCAGACAAGCAGGCCACTGAAGTGGAAAGGTGCCACACCGCTGACCCCGAGCAGCCGCAACAGATCCACCCCCCAGAACGCTCACATCTCGCTGAAGGGCGTGTCGTCATTGTCGCCCTCCTGCCCTTCCTCCCCCACCAGGTCGCGCGTGTCGGAGGTGGGCACGCGCCGAAAGTGGTGGAAGGCGCCCAGCAGCGCCCCCTTGAAGTCGGGGCTGAGGAGCCAAACCATGGGCACCACGCCGGCCTTGGCGAACAGCACCCACTCGGCCACCGTGGACAGCGGCACCACCCAGTGCAGGCAGGGCACGCTGGCACAGCCCCCGGCAGCCAGGGTGGTGGTGAGGAGGAAGGCGGGGAAGGGCAGGAGGCAGGAGGTCAAGGTCACGGCGGACAGCACGGACAGTGGCGCCCTCAGGTTCTGCTCCGTCTCGCAGTCCAGCTGCAGCTGGGAGCGTGAGATGGGCTGCGAGGTCTTCTCGCGCAGCACGTTGAGCAGCCACAGCAGCAGGGTCAGCAGGGTGGGGGCGAAGAAGACCAGCACGTTGGTCAGCAGGGCGCCATCGCTGGCCAGCAGAGCCCGGCACAGGTGGTCCCTGCTGATGGCGATCTGACAGGACAGAGTGATTGACAGACAGACAGAGAGAGAGAGAGAGAGAGAGAGAGAGAGAGAGAGAGAGAGAGAGAGAGATGAGGACGGAGAGGAGAGAGAGAGAGAGAGGGGAGAGAGAGAGAGAGACGGTCTAGAGACGTTTCAGAGAGAGAGAGAGAGAGAGAGAGAGAGGGGGGGGGGGGGGGGGGGAGGGGGGAGGGTCTAAATTTTCATTGCGCACAGCATAAGAAACAGTAATTCAGACCACACCAGGATGCTTTCCAGTTCAGGATGCTACAGCCCCACCGACAACACACGGCCTTTAGGGGCTCCTTCCTCGTACACACAAATCTTGTTCTCAGTGAAAAGTCACAAACACAGCACAGCAATCGACAAACATGGACAGCAACCTACAACATGTCATTGGAACTATAACATTCATACACCCGACAAAATTCAGCTCCGATGAGGACATTCAAAACAAGAATTACAAAAGTTCCTATCACTTGAACGTTATATCATTCTATGAAAATCAACTACTTTATAAATACCTAAGTTTATTTCACTACAACGTGTTCACATTCCTCGAAAATCTATTTTTTTTTTCAAAAAAATAAATGATAATTCGAAAACAGTACCTTCGTGCTGTTCAAGTTCAGTAGAAAATGTGTCACTGTCTTGCTGTAGAGATCCTAAATTCGCCTCCCGATCCGCATCCGCAAAACGGATCCCCTCCAAAACTAGTGGATCGATTCCTGGGCCACATTCCATCTTTTTACCAAATTTGGTTAAAATTGAATGTGTAGTTTCTGCGTAAATCTTGCTGACACAGACAAACAAACAAACAAACACAGATGAGAACAGAGGCCTATGTGGTGGAGGCGGTGATATTGACCTTGACCTGCGGGGCTTACCCTGAAGTTGTCGCGGCGACTGGCATCGAGCGAAGCCCCGATCATGATGAGGTAGAACCACAGCAGCATGAGGGCACCCGCGAACAGCACGTTCTTGGCCCACCGCCCGGCCCGGGCCCCGGGGCACAGCGTGCCCAGCAGCAGACGGGCACAGTTCAGCATGCCCATGAGGTGCACTGACAGGAACACCTGGGAACACATGGGCAGGTCAGATACACCTGGAAACACATGGGCCGGACAGATACACCTGGGAACACATGGGCAGGACAGATACACCTGGGAACACATGGGCAGGACAGATACACCTGGAAACACATGGGCAGGACAGAAACAGTGAGAACACATGGGCAGGACAGATACACCTGGAAACACATGGGCAGGTCAGATACACCTGGAAACACATGGGCAGGTCAGATACACCTGGGAACACATGGGCAGGACAGATACACCTGGAAACACATGGGCAGGACAAAAACAGTGAGAACACATGGGCAGGACAGATACACCTGGAAACACATGGGCAGGTCAGATACACCTGGAAACACATGGGCAGGTCAGATACACCTGGGAACACATGGGCAGGTCAGATACACCTGGGAACACATGGGCAGGTCAGATACACCTGGAAACACATGGGCAGGTCAGATACACCTGGGAACACATGGGCAGGTCAGATACACCTGGGAACATGGGCAGGTCAGATACACCTGGAAAAAACACATGGGCAGGTCAGATACACCTGGGAACATGGGCAGGTCAGATACACCTGGGAACACATGGGCAGGTCAGATACACCTGGGAACATGGGCAGGTCAGATACACCTGGAAACACATGGGCAGGTCAGATACACCTGGGAACATGGGCAGGTCAGATACACCTGGAAACACATGGGCAGGTCAGATACACCTGGGAACACATGGGCAGGTCAGATACACCTGGGAACATGGGCAGGTCAGATACACCTGGAAACACATGGGCAGGTCAGATACACCTGGGAACACATGGGCAGGTCAGATACACCTGGGAACACATGGGCAGGTCAGATACACCTGGGAACACATGGGCAGGTCAGATACACCTGGGAACATGGGGCAGGTCAGATACACCTGGAAAACACATGGGCAGGTCAGATACACCTGGGAACACATGGGCAGGTCAGATACACCTGGGAACATGGGGCAGGTCAGATACACCTGGAAACACATGGGCAGGTCAGATACACCTGGGAACACATGGGCAGGTCAGATACACCTGGGAACATGGGCAGGTCAGATACACCTGGAAACACATGGGCAGGTCAGATACACCTGGGAACACATGGGCAGGTCAGATACACCTGGGAACATGGGCAGGTCAGATACACCTGGAAACACATGGGCAGGTCAGATACACCTGGGAACACATGGGCAGGTCAGATACACCTGGGAACAAAGTCAGGGGTCGCAAAAGGAAAAGGTGCAAGGAAAAAAAAGTGTGAGTAGACGATGGAAAATTGATAGGGAAACTAATAAATCAAACAGAAATTAATAAAGCGCAATGAAATTTAAAGAAATAATAGTAGCATTGATAATAATAATAATAATAATAATAATAATAATAATAATAATGATAATGATAACAATAATGATGATGATGATGATGATGATGATGATGATGATGATGATGATGATGAAAACAATAATAAAACGAACAAAGAAGTAAAATGAATGAAAGCAGAACAAAATAAAACGAAAAAAAAAAAAAAAAATCGAATTAAACAAAAAGAAACTAGCATAAAATGAAACGAAAACCCCCGCGTCCATGTGAGGGATAAATATATGTCTTGTACACTCTAAGGCCTTCTCTGCACATGTGACGATGCTCTGTAGATTTGATGCTTTGCGCCATGTGTTCAAACAAAAGCGCCTGAAACTTTCACATCTTGAGAAATAGTCATCGAAGAAGCAGTCAGGATCTCGACAGAATACCTTCTACTGCTCTATACTTTTCCTGATCTGGCAGGATAATAGATCAATAAACAAAGAAGGAAACAAATGTATATATAACTAACTAACTAAATAGATAAATAAATGATACCCAAACAAACCAAATAGAAATCAAAATAAGTTTTACTCCTTTACGCATGCACAAAACTTTTGTCTTGGAGGAAAATAAAAGCATAACTGCACACACACACACACACACACACACACACACACACACACACACACACACACACACACACACACACACACAACAAATCTTGCACCACTTTTGTGCACCGTGCACTGTACGTGTACGTGATAACAGATACATTTCAAACAATAAGTGTGAAATAAATAAATCAATGAATAAATAAATAGATAAGTAAAATAAATACTGAGTTTAATCGCTTGACTTCACATTCCTTTTGTGTGTGTGAAAGGGCAGAAGAAGAATGACGAAAGTTAAAAAAAAAAAAAATA
>JADBJO010002941.1:42500-45000 GCA_016801955.1 Conus betulinus | reverse complement strand
CACCTGTTAAGTGTGTAATTTTACCCATTAGAAACATTACGATGCTATGCTGAGGGCACAGTGTATAATGACACGTCACCTTCTCTCGTGGTTTCCTCGCATTTATGACGAGGACAGACCCTACAATTTTCGACATCTTTTTTTCAGAGCATGATTGAAATTATGGTGAGGGCGGAACCTACAATTTTCGACATCTTTTTTCAGAGTATGATTGATATTATGGTGAGGGCAGAACCTACAATTTTCGACATCTTTTTCAGGGTGTAATTGAAATTATGGTGAGGGCAGAACCTACAATTTTCGACATCTTTTTTTCAGGGTATGATTGAAATTATGGTGAGGGCAGAACCTACAATTCGCGACTTTTTTTTTTCGTGGTTTGCTAGCAGTTTTGGTGATGGCAGACTCTAGGCTCCACGATATTTTTTTTTCAGGGCTTGTGTGCAGTTATGGTGATGGCAGACCCTAGAATTTACGACGTATTTTTTCAGGGCTTGTGTGCAGTTGTGTTGATGGCAGACCCTATAATTTACGACATAATTTTTTCAGGGCTTGTTTGCAGTTATGGTGATGACAAACCTTAGAATTTACAACATCATTTTTTTCAGGGCTTGTTAGCAGTTATGATGATGGCAGACCCTTGAATTTACGACATCCACTATTTAGTTCTTCTTCTTACAACAGTTTCTTTCAGCGAGTGCGCGTAGTTATGGCGAAGGCAGAGCCAGCAATTAACTTCGGCTTTCTTTTTTCATCCTGCTTTGCTGTGATGGGGTAGAATCGATAACGTACGTCCTCTCTATGAGCGTGCCTTGCAGATGTGAGCGGGGTAACCATGGGTGACCTGAAACTTCCGTCATCTTTTCCTGCGGTTTTCTTTTCAGTTACAATGAGGGCCGATTCAACAAAGGACGTCATTTTTTTTTCGTGTCCTGCCACGCCCAAATGGTGAGTGTCGTTCCTAGTGTTTTACGTTGTCTTCTTTCTGGATTAGCTTGCTGGAAGTCATGTTGAGGGCAAAGCCTATAGTATGTGTCGTTTACTTTTCAGTTCATTCCAGTTACAGTCAGGTCAGTATCGTTTGCTTTCGTCGTCTTCTGCCAGGGCTTAACTGTAGTTTTGGTGACTGTAGATCCTCTGCTTGGTGTCACCTTGTTCATGACCAGCAGTCACGTGACAATAGTATCTACTGTCTACGTCGTCTTCTTCCCAGGGTGGACTGCAGTTCTGATGTGGGTAGAAACCACGGCTTACGTGGCTTTTTACACGGGTCCTTTACAGTGGTGACAGTGGCTTTGGTGACACGGGTCCTTTACAGGGGGTGAGAGTGGCTTTATACGGGTCCCTACAGTGATGAGAGTGGAGCTCACGCCTCTCTTGTCAGAGGCAACTGCTAATTTAGTGATGGTACAGCCACTTCTTTATGTCGTCTTGTTCCTCGGCTTGCTTGCTGTCGTGATAAGGATACAGAATAGACTTTTCAAGTTTTTCGTTTGTGTTGTTGCAGATATAGAGTTGGTAGATGCCAAAAAAATCATCGTCTTTTTCTGAGTTTGCTGGCTTGAATTGTGATAAAAGAGCCTATATTTTATGCTTCCGTGTTTCAGATCGTATGTGCAGTTATGATGATGACATGATTTATTGTTGACTCCGTTACTCGGTCACGAGAAACGGTCCACCTTTCACCTCTCTCTCCCCTAATAAATTTGTCATATGTATTTTTGTGCTTTAGAGTGTATAGATCACGAAAAAATCATGTTAACGTCAAAATCTTGGGACGCGCTGTCCTCTTCTGGCTTAATTTTGAAGGGTACCCATCTTAGGTGCCGCGGCTGCTTTTCGTCAGTCCAAAAGTTCCATAAGTTTCGTGATCCCCTGTGTCTTTGTCATTTGAGCTTTGTACTTCAGCTTATGAGTGCATCATCACGCTCTCTCTCTATATAAACGATCATACTTCTCGCACATATACTTTGTCCTTTCTCTCTCTCTCTCTCTTCAGGTGCAGTCGGCAAAAAAAAGACTCTCTCTCTCTCTCTCTCTCTCTCTCTCTCTCTCTCTCTCTCTCTCTCCTAAATGGGTGAAGAAAAGTAATTCCATAATCTGTATCATTCACGTTTCTTGGCTATACTGCTCCTCATTTGTACGTACAGGAAATGTATAAACACACCATATGTATGGGCCTATGGCCTAACATTAAAATACATCGTCGTTGTCATTGTCATTGTCCTTGTCACTATCATTGTCATTGTCATTGTCATTCTCTCTCTCTCTCTCTCTCTCTCTCTCTCTCTCTCTCTCTCTCCTCTCTCTCACACACACACACACAGACACACACACACAGACACACACCAGACACAGACAGACAGACAGACAGACAGACACACACACACACACACACACACACACACACACACACACACCACATGCATTCACCCACACTCACACACACACACACACACACACACACACACACACACACACACACACACACACACACACA
>JADBJO010002941.1:30000-35000 GCA_016801955.1 Conus betulinus | reverse complement strand
TGTGCAGCCAGCATACAACTGCTGCTTCTTTGCGACCACCAGAGATAGACAGGGGAAGGTAGGCGGCTTGGAATAACCACACTGTGTTCAGTCAACAATTATAACCACACCCATGGTTGATCATTAATCATAATCACACCCATACTTAATCACCAGTTATAATCACATACGCTAATCAACAGTTATAATCACACCCATATTACTATAAAGACAAAACAGAAAAAGCGTGCCTGTGGAAGAAACCCTGCTTAGTTATTCCACTATGAAATATTTCAAAGCGCAAAGAAATGTATTTTCAATTATATATATATATATATATATATATATATATATTATATAAACAAAGCTTGCTCTTATGTCTCAGATTGTAGAAATAGGGGGGTGGTAAGCCTTCATATCTGCAGTGGTAGATGATTCTGCCTAACTGACAGTATGTGCTTGAGTGGGTGAATGGGGAATAAATAAATGCTTCTCAAAATGAACCTTCAGCAAGCTTATAGTCTCCAAAGAGGAAGACCATCTCCAATGGGGAGAAAGCTCACTAACATATACTCCTGGTCAGAACATATAACTCCTGGTCAGATACCGGTATTTCGAAACCTGATTGTTTCTCCTCAGTGACCGCGGAAAGTGGTAATTTGACTCCTCTGCCTTTTCGGTTTTAAGAAGAATGCTATACCAGAAAAAGGCTGGTGTGCAATACCATAGTATGTTTGTTGAGTTTTCAAAAAACTAACTAAAGGTGCCACCTAAGAAGCAAAAGAAAATCATGAAAGAGAGCAAAACAAGCTACATTTTCTTGTGAAAAGTAGAAAATATAAAAAGATAACCTCTTAAGACACAAGTGCTGAGGGCCAGTTCTTGGAATGAATCCGCAAGGGACTAAATTACCATAAAGCTTGCTGAAGGTTCATTTTGAGAAGCATTTATTTATTCCCCATTCACCCACTCAAGCACATACTGTCAGTTAGGCAGAATCATCTACCACTGCAGATATGAAGGCTTGCCACCCCCCTATTTCTACAATCTGAGACATAAGAGCAAGCTTTGTTTATAATTCAATATTTCTTGCAGTCATTGCAACACCTAGCTGCTCAGTAAGTTGCTGGAACGGTGCTCGGTACTTATCCTTGGAATGTATATATATATATATATATATATATATATATATATATATATATATATATATATATATATATATATATATATATATTGCAAGATATCTGGTTTTTCCATGGAACTACTAAACACGTAAGCAAGTGCAATGATGAAAGGAACAAGTTAGAAGCACCTACAGGAGTACCAACAACTTCAGCAGCAGCAGCAGCAGAGTAAGTGTCAGCAGTAAGCAGGCGCAGCAGTGATTAAAAGATTAAAGACTAAATCACTTAAATGATTTTACGTCATGATTACAGGATTTTACTTCATGCAGAACCGGATTGAGATATTTGTGAGGATTTATGAGGGCGTTCAGGAGGTTGAGGATGCCCAGCGTTTATGGGACCACGCATGCCCCGAGCGGGATCCAGAGGCACAACTTCTGTGGCAGGCGAGTGGAGGTGTGGCAACGCCAATGAGCCTTAACCTGAGAAATAAAATCCAGCGCACCAGGGGGCGAAGGAACGACCGGTGGGGTGGTGAGGGTGAAGACGATGTCCAGAGGCCAGGTACCCTCCCCTCTCCTTCCCCAGTCCCTCTTATCGTCTTATAACAGATGCACAGATCTGTCCTGCAGCAATCACTGTTATTTTCAGATGCTTGGAATTGTCTGATCCTATTTAGAGATGGGGAAACGAATACTGGCACGCCGACTGCTAATCCTCAATGAAATGTCCAAATACAAGATCCCAGCGGCACGAAAAGCCCTAATGAGAAAATACAACAATAAAAAGCCCTAACGAGAAGGTACAACAATAAAAAAGCCCTAACGAGACCAGCAGCCGTTACGAAGTGGTTAGCGTTGCAGACTCCCGGCTGGGAGGTCGTGGGTTCGATTCCCATTAGAATCATGTTGGGTTTTTTTCTGCTCCGACCTGCTCCTACCCAGTGTTGAGTTTGCTACGGGCTCAGTTGGGAAGACTTGGACCACACAGTCGAGTTTAACCCACTAAATGGATGCGTCTCTGAGAGTGTTGCTCAAATTTTCTGACCAACACTGCTGGTGTCTATTTCTCGGGTCGGGTTGACGCCGGGATATATTATGAAGGAAGTGTAGAGCCCTGTCACGCAGTCTCAGACCGGAATGGAAATCCGTAGCATCATCTTAATCATCCCCATTCTCATCGATCAGCATTAAAAAAAAATTGTCTCAAATTCTGTGGCCCTTCATGCCCTGCTCTTGTGATGACCTCAGTTTCGATGTCTTTTCAACGTCTGTGGCCTTGGTTTGGTTCCGTCGGGGTCACCGGTATCGGCGAGTCCATGGGCGCTGTCGTTGACGGACGTGGTGGCGCCCTCCGGAGGGAGAGCTCACTCAAGCCGGCTCCGCGACTAAGCAATTATTGTCGTCATTAGGGGGCTTAGTAGGTGGTGTCCTGCGTATGTTAGATCATAACAGGCGCCACTGAACACCACCGAAGTGACTCGGCAGCAGTGCAGTGTCTACTCCGGTGGGCTGCCTCTTGACGACTTGATATTGACTGCTCCCTGTGGATTGCTGGTGCCGGGGCTGCGGCGGGGCCTACCGGGCTGTGGCTGTGGACGGGGTGTCGAAATGAGCGGCGTGGGTGTAATGCTGCTGAGGTGGCGCAGAAGGTGGGACATTAAAAGAAATCAAGAAATAAACAACAACAAAAAAAACAACCAAACAAACAAACAAAAAAAAAACCCCGAGAAGATACAACAATAAAAGCCCTAACAGGAATGTACAACACTAAAAAGCCCTACCGAGAAGGTACAACACTAAAAAGCCCTAACGAGAAGGTACAACACTAAAAAGCTCTAACGAGAAGGTACAACAATAGAAACCCTAACGAGAAGGTACAACAATAGAAACCCTAACGAGAAGGTACAACAATAGAACCCTAATGAGAAGGTAAAACGATAGAAACCCTAACGAGAAGGTAGAAGAATTACAAAAAAGGCAAAAAGGAGAAGTACAAGCACTGAGTCGGAAGAGGATGACAGGTGGACGTCAAGCTCAAGCTCTGCATTAGTATGTCATAACTAGTCGCGTGCATGCTTTAACATGCAGTCACAATCAATTCCAGTACACTGACAGTTTTGAAATACAGAGCATATATTATAGGAAAATAAACTATTAAATCCATTCTAAAGTACATAGACCTAATAACATTGAATGTTTTCTCTCCTCAAATCAGCGATACACTGGACGAAATAAAGGTTCAACCAATTTGAAGGTGAGTGAGACTGAAACACACACACACACACACACACACACACACACACACACACACACACACACACACACACACACACACAGACAGAGAGTTCATCAGCTGCTACAGTTTGTGTCACGAGCTTGGGGGAAGGGGTGGTCGACGTTTTTTATTCCAGTAATAGTATAATAATCAGAAATTCCCAAGTATCTGAAAAAAAGAGTAAGTGCTGCGGGCAGATTTCCCGCCTCTGATGCAAGACCACAAGATAAATAACTCTGGTGGCTGGCTGACACGTGTCGGAATTAAAAAAAAAAAAAAGCCTGTCCCTGCGCATTGCACACGCCGAAAGGAAAAGGCGTGCATCTCGTCAGGACTTTCGTTCCACAGCCGTCTTCAAGTAGGAAGAAACTCTAAGGCACGGAAGAAAAGACGAAGTAACAAATTCAGGTTAATCGTATGCTACTCCGATGGTACCTTTGATAAATCTCACACACACACACACACACACACACACACACACACACACACACACACGCACGCACGCACGCACGCACGCACACACATACACACATACACACACACGCACGCACGCACACACACACACACACACACACACACACACACACACACACACACACACACACACACACACACACATACACACACGCACGCACGCACGCAGGGACACGTGTCACTGCTTGAACAGGGTGACTGAACCCGTTGTCTGACTACTACAATCGCTAGAATGGTCACTGCCACCACTGGTCTGGAACAGGGAGGATATCGCTTCACAATACATGGATGGCAAGGACACTACCCCCTTCTGAATATTCATGAACCCCCTGATCTATATTCCCCCTTCTTCCACAGAGGCCACAGTCATTTCATGAATATTCATGAGAAGAATATTCATACTCGCGCTAATTCATTCTGGGTTTCCCCCCTTGAGCAAGGTTTTGTGTCCGAATCATGGGAGGTTCAGATATCACAGGAGGACTTTCCTCGTGCAAGACAGACGTCTCCATAACCTGGTTAACATTGGCAATGCTTATCCCATGGAAGAAAGACGTCTCGAAAACGTCGGGAAAATTGGAAATGGTTATCACACGGAAGAATGACATTTCGCAAAAGGAATTTCTGATTAGATGTGAAACGCACGAAGTGCTATTTGGCATTCAGTCTATACCTTCTCTACAGTTTCAGTTTCAATTTCATCAAGGAAGTGTCTGTACATACGGACTAGTCCATATACGCTACACCACATCCTCAAAGTATCCAGACAGCTGATGGATAAATGAATCAATAACTAAGATGAGAGAACTGAAGAAGAGGGTCTCATGGCTACGACTAAGCAATTGACTGACCTACGCATTAGCCCAGCACCCTGATCAGACCTTGACTAACCTACTTGTTTGGTTTTTTTTCCTACAGATGAAGAAGAACAAAAGAGCGAGATCCATCGTCTCCGATTCAATCTTGACAAATTGAGAAATCCTCACATCGACGAACAATTTAAACTGACCGTAGAAGGACAATTCACTCCACAACTGCAGCTTGAAGACCCCCCCCCCCCCCCCCCCCCCCCCCCAAGGCCACATGAAAATCTTCCACCAAATCCTGACTGAAAAAGCAACGGCGGTCCCACAATGGAGATTTAAG
>JADBJO010002941.1:20000-22500 GCA_016801955.1 Conus betulinus | reverse complement strand
GGGGCATTATAACACCAAGCCTCGCCACCAGAATGACAACATGTAGAGAGGGGCATCGGAAACAGCTTTTTTTTTCCTTCAAGATTGAGCGGAAACCGGTGGGAATCAACCTCACCGCTGTCTCTTTGCGCACACACAGTGGTTGCACACCAAACTTTAATGCGCCAAGGCCTTGCTTAAGGAGTCGAGTATTTATAGACGCGCAGTTAGATTGTTTTCAGAATTTTTATTTGTCTGAAAGTTGATTTTTTTTCATTTTCTTTCATATGGCCATCAAGGTATAAGCCAGGTGGTTCCAAGCAGACAGATTAAAATCAAAGGAATGGGACTATTTGGGGGACCTCCGGCTGGCGGAAAGATACATACAGGTGAGTGCAAAGGCGGAAATGTGACGTCCACTAATGGAAAGGTCACGAATTTGAAGCTTGCTTGTAATGTTATCAGTGGAAATCGCAGCCCCCCCCCCCCTCCCCCAAGGAAAATAAAAACCAACCAAACACCAATCAAGCAAACAAACAAAGCCAGGGAAATAAAATTGGTGGGGAGTTGCCCTTTTGATCAATGATCAGTTTGACATTAAACGTGGGCTCAAATTCATGGTAGGTCTCATGGATTGCGTCGTGATAAAGTGGTTGACATGGATTGTGTCGTGATAAAGTGGTTGACATGGATTGTGTCGTGATAAAGTGGTTGACATGGACTGTGTCGTGACAAAGTGGCTGACATGGATTGTGTCGTGACAAAGTGGCTGACATGGATTGCGTCGTGATAAAGTGGCTGACATGGATTGTGTCGTGACAAATTGGCTGACATGGACTGTGTCGTGATAAAGTGGTTGACATGGATTGTGTCGTGATAAAGTGGCTGACATGGACTGTGTAGTGATAAAGTGGCTGACATGGATTGTCGTGATAAAGTGGTTGACATGGATTGTGTCGTGATAAAGTGGCTGACATGGACTGTGTAGTGATAAAGTGGCTGACATGGACTGTGTGTAGTGATAAAGTGGCTGACATGGATTGTGTCGTGATAGAGTGGATGACATGGACTGTGTAGTGATAAAGTGGCTGACATGGACTGTGTCGTGATAGAGTGGATGACATGGACTGTGTAGTGATAAAGTGGCTGACATGGAATGTGTCGTGATAAAGTGGCTGACATGGATTGTGTCGTGATAAAGTGGCTGACATGGAATGTGTCGTGATAAAGTGGCTGACATGGACTGTGTAGTGAAAAGTGTGGCTGACATGGACTGTGTAGTGATAAAGTGGCTGACATGGACTGTGTAGTGATAAAGTGGCTGACATGGATTGTGTCGTGATAAAGTGGTTGACATGGACTGTGTAGTGACAAAGTGGCTGACATGGACTGTGTAGTGATAAAGTGGCTGACATGGATTGTGTCGTGATAAAGTGGCTGACATGGATTGTGTAGTGATAGAGTGGATGACATGGATTGTGTCGTGATAAAGTGTAGCGATAAAGTGTAGTGATAAAGTGTAGTGATAAAGTGTAGTGATAAAGTGTAGTGATAAAGTGTAGTGATAAAGTGTAGCGATAAAGTGTAGTGATAAAGTGTAGTGATAAAGTGTAGTGATAAAGTGTAGTGATAAAGTATAGTGATAAAGTGTAGCGATAAAGTATAGTGATAAAGTGTAGCGATAAAGTATAGTGATAAAGTTAGCGATAAAGACTAGTGATCAAGTATAGCGATCAAGTGTAGTGATAAAGTGTAGCGATAAAGTATATAGTGATAAAAGTGTAGCGATAAAGACTAGTGATCAAGTATAGCGATGAAGTGTAGCGATAAAGTGTAGTGATAAAGTGTAGCGATAAAGTATAGTGATAAAGTGTAGTGATAAAGTGTAGTGATAAAGTGTAGTGATAAAGTGTAGCGATAAAGTATAGTGATAAAGTGTAGTGATAAAGTGTAGTGATAAAGTGTAGTGATAAAGTATAGTGATAAAGTGTAGTGATAAAGTATAGTGATAAAGTGTAGCGATAAAGTATAGTGATAAAGTGTAGCGATAAAGACTAGTGATCAAGTATAACGATCAAGTGTAGTGATAAAGTGTAGTGATAAAGTGTAGTGATAAAGTGTAGCGATAAAGACTAGTGATGATAAAGTATAGCGATCAAGTGTAGTGATAAAGTGTAGTGATAAAGTGTAGTGATAAGTGTAGTGATAAAGTATAGCGATCAAGTGTAGTGATAAAGTGTAGTGATATAAAGTGTAGTGATAAAGTGTAGTGATGACGTGCAGCGATGAAGTGTAGTGATAAAGTATAGTGATAAAGTGTAGTGATAAAGTGTAGTGATAAAGTGTAGTGATAAGTGTAGTGATAAGTGTAGTGATAAAGTGTAGCGATAAAGACTAGTGATAAAGTATAGCGATCAAGTGTATAGCGATCAAGTGTAGTGATAAAGTGTAGTGATAAAGTGTAGTGATAAAGTGTAGCGATAAAGACTAGTGATAAAGTATAGCGATCAAGTGTAGTGAT
>JADBJO010002941.1:10000-12500 GCA_016801955.1 Conus betulinus | reverse complement strand
TATGCGAAGCGTGATGGAAAGGTCAGTAGAAGAAACTTGTGGAGAGCGTGGCAGCAGAGAGTCCTCAGAAGAGAAACCCCCTTCAAGCAAGTGTTTCGGCCCTTATCTCCTGACACTCTAGGGGGGTTGGGCCCATGACCCTCTGGACATGCTCATTTTCCTTTAATGACTCGCGCTCTAACCACTGAGCCACTGGGACACCTGATATTTGTAGGAAAGTTAAGCCTTATGAAGTTCACTTTTGTTCCTCCTTGACCAGATCCAGCTTGAACACCTCTCTGCTGCTTCTGCCATTGCTTTCAGGGCTCTGTTTTTTCCCTCCCCCTGCAACTGAGAGCTGTTTCATGAGGCTGTATGCAGACGTTCCTACAAACCCCCTAGCTCCAATTTCTGCAGTGAGGACTTTGACCTGATAGCCTTCTCTCCTCAGGCTGTTTGCCAGATCAGCATACTTTTCAGTCTTGTAGATTTGAGCTGCCTCATTCTGTTCTCATATGGCACCGTGAGCTCGATCATGATCAGCTGCTTGGTTGACTGAGATGAGAGTGGACTACTATGTCTGGTCTCATGCCACTCTTGCTGATGATCTCTGGGTGACTCTTCCATTCTGGGAGGTCTGCAGTGCACTCCCAGTCATCTGCCCCGTCCAGCAGACTCTGCCTGCATGTTCCGAGTGGCACTGTTGTTCTTGGCCATGATTCGCTGTCTGCTGCTGCCGTGAAGAATGTTGCAGGTGCTTTTGGAGTCCTGATTTTCCCTTTTGTGGTGTTGGTACTACTAGCCCAGACTACTTGTACAATCTCTTTGAGCACTTGGTTGTGCCTCCATGTGTACCTTCCTTGAGCCAGGGCTACTTTACATGAGCTTAGGACATGCTCCACTGTTGTTTTTTCATGGCAGAGGGGGGGGCATGAAGGATCGTCTGTTTTTCCCCACACTTCACCAGGTTTGCATTTGAGGGCAGAAGGTCATATGCAGATCTGAGAATGAAGCTGATCCTGAGAGGGGCCATGTGCCAAATGTCATTCCAAGTGAGACTTCTTTGGAGTGCATTCTCCCACGTTGTCCATTGCCCTTGCTGGCTCTGCTGGACTGCTTTTTGGAGTCTTTTTGGTCTTCTTCTTTTCTCATCTCCTCCTGAATCATCATGTCTCTTTTGGCTTTTTCTTTGGCCTTTGACCACCATTCAGTTTTGGTCACCCCCAGTCCTTGTCTGTTGGTCTCTGTGTGTGTCCTGTTATTTCTCTGATCTTGAGACTTTCTTTTGCAGAATCCATCGCCTCTTGAACTTTCCATTTTCTGCCTGTCTTCAGCTGGGGCTTGATTGCTTTCTACCACCTTTGTCTCCTGAGTCCTCCAGCATGCTTTGAAGTCTGATCTTCCCTGCTTTGTATTCCTCCAGGATGGATTTCAGTGGTAGTTTCAGCTTTGCTTGGCGACAGTACAGCGCTATGTCAGTCAGACAGGGTGGGACACCAAGCCATTTCCTTGTGAACTTGTTGATTTTGGATTCCATTGCCTCCACTATGCTGGTGCAGAGGTCGTATATCATCAGAGGCCATAGGAGCTTTGGTATCAGCATGAACTGCAGACACCAGACCTTGTATTTGCCAGGGAGCCCACACTGGTCAATGGTCTCCAAGCCTTCTTCCGACATCTGTTTGGTTTCTTTTGCTCTTTGTGTGTCTTTCAGCGTATCATCATAGCATCATCTTCCAAGGCTCTTGACTGGCTCTTCTGTAACTGTTGGAATGGCCTGGTTGGCAACACTGAAGACCACAGATTCGGCCACTTTTCCTTTCCTCAATGAGAGACTCATGATTTCTTTGGCTTGAACTTCATTCTGGATGAGGCAACTATGTCATCCAGCCTCTCCAGCACATGACGTGTCTCGTCTTCTCTGGATGAAATCACTGTGGTGTCATCCATGAAAGCCTTGAGAGGGGGGCATCTTGTATCCATCGCCAAGGTCTGTTTGTCTTGCGTTGCTTGTTGCTGCTTTCAAGATGACTTCCATTGCCAACACGAACAGTATTGGGGAAATTGCACAGCCCATTGCAATGCCCACTTTCAAGTTGATCCAATCTGTTGTGTACTCCTTGGTAGAGAACCGCCGCATGAAGAAAGCCCTTGAAGTACTTCTCGAGCATGTCGCGGATGTTCTTTGGCACATGGTACATCTCAAGAGCCAGCTATATCATCTCATGAGGTACAGATCCATATGCGTTTGCCAGATCAAGCCACACTACGTCCAGGTCTCTCTTTTTCTGTTTTTGCTCTTTGGATTGCGTCCCCAGATCATTGTGGCGTGTTCTACACAGCCAGCCATGCCTGGGGATGCCACCTTTCCGGACTGACACATCCAAGTACTTGTTTTCCATGAGGTATTTGGTCAGTCTTGCTGCCATGACAGAGAAGAAGATTTTCCCTTCGACGTTCAGTAGTGATACTGACTTGAACTGGGTGATGTCATTTGAGTTTTGCTCTTTGGGGATGTACA
>JADBJO010002941.1:0-2500 GCA_016801955.1 Conus betulinus | reverse complement strand
GATGATGATGATGATGATGATGATGATGATTTTTGAAAAAAAAAAACAACAAACAAACAAACAAAAACACGAAAAGAAACCCGAATGAGAGTAGGAAGAAACTCTAGAAACAGCTTGACAGCAGAAGGTCTTCAGAGAAGAACCCCCCTCAGACAAGTGTGTCAGCGCTGAATTCCTTACACTGTGAGGGAGCTGGATCACATCCAGGTCAGGACTCCCAGATGCCCTTCTACTACTAACTTTTCTTTTTTGATGAAGAGAGAGAATGTTTCTGAGAAAGAGAGGATTATCACGACTTGCGAGGTCTTACGTAAGTTCGTTCTTTGGGTTGTAAATCTCTCTTCAGAACTTTAGACCACTTTTCAGTGGCGGTATTCTTGGCGAGGCAGTCAGCTGTTTCATTGTTTGGAACACCAACGTGGCCAGGTAGCGGAGAGAAAGAACAACGTTTTTTAACCATCAGTTTTCAGACAGGAAACAAAGTGTTCCAGAACTTTTTTCAAGCTGTGATTAATGTTACAGCCAGCACAATGTGTCCCAAGAGCAGAAAAGGAATGACAAAAGATGGGAAACGTCGTAACGTTTGGATTAGGGCACCATTAGTGCTATACCCAGAGCAGTCGGTGATGTGGTGCAGACAGAACAGGAGAAGGAATGTTATGGAAGAGGCTGAGGAGGTGTGGTGCAGACAGAAGAGGAATGTGATGGAAGAGGCTGAGGAGGTGTGGTGCAGACAGAAAGAGGCTGAGGATGTGATGGAAGAGGCTGAGGAGGTGTGGTGCAGACAGAAGGATGTGATGGAAGAGGCTGAGGAGGTGTGGTGCAGAAGGAATGTTATGGAAGAGGCTGAGGAGGTGTGGTGCAGACAGAACATGTTATGGAAGAGGCTGAGGAGGTGTGGAGCAGACAGAACATGTTATGGAAGAGGCTGAGGAGGTGTGGTGCAGACAGAAACATGTTATGGAAGAGGCTGAGGAGGTTGTGGTGCAGACAGAAGGAATGTTATGGAAGAGGCTGAGGAGGTGTGGTGCAGACAGAACATTTATGGAAGAGGCTGAGGAGGTGTGGTGCAGACAGAAGACGAAGATTTTGGTTTCACTTTTCTTGACTGATTAGTCCGTGCACGCGCGCACTCACACTTTCACACTTTCCACACACACACACACACACACACACACACACACACACACACACACACACACACACATGCATGCTTTCTCGGTCTCTGTCTGTCTGTCTGTCTGTCTGTTTCTGTCTGTCTGTCTGTCTGTCTGTCTGTCTGTGTCTCGGTCTGTCTGTCTGTCTGTCTGCCTGTCTGTCTGTGACTCTCTCTCTCTCTCCCTTGACTCTCTCTTCTCTCCTCTCTCTCTCCGTCTCTCTCTCTGTCCGTCCCCATATGTGTGTGTGTGTGTGTGTGTGTGTGGTGTGTGTGTGTGTGTGTGTGTGTGTGTGTGTGTGTGTGTGTGTGTGTGCGAGAGAGAGAGAGAGAGAGAGAGAGAGAGGAGAGAGAGAGAGAGAGAGAGAGAGAGAGAGAGAGAGAGAGAGAAGATGAAACAGAACAAAAATGTCCCTCTTTAAAACATACTTTCTCTGACCACGACTGTGACTGTTGTTGGCGTTTTGAACATTTATGGGACAAGGTTGCATAATTGTAGTTACCACACAAGTTTACAAAAAAAGAAGTATAGATGTATGTATGTATGTATGTAAGTATGTATGTATGTATGTATGTATGTATGTATGTATGCATAGGCTTGGCTCTGCGGACGAAGATTATGGAACAAGTGACCCAGGTCGACTGCAGGCACGCTCCTGGCGCACAAGGCCAATGCAGGGTGGGTGAACCCGGCCACAGCGGCTGCTGGTAAAGGTCTGGGCAGGGTTCGATGTCACAGCTGTCATAATGACAGAGGAACTGCCTGTCTGAACGTGCCCCCCCCCCCCCCCCCCCCCCCCCCCATCACTTATTTATGCCGTGATCCATGCAATTATGTAGTCAACCATTGAGGAAAGGGGGTGGGGGGTGGGGGTGGGGTGGGGGGCTAGCATTTCTAAGAAGAATTAAGAAAAGATGACTTTTGCACAGTAATCACCATTGTCCATTCTGATATTATGATCAATACTTTTGCACAGTCATCACTATTGTCCATTCTGATATTATGATCAATACTTTTCCACAGTCATCACTATTGTCCATTCTGATATTATGATCAATACTTTTTGCACAGTCATCACTATTGTCCATTCTGATATTATGATCAATACTTTTCCACAGTCATCACTATTGTCCATTCTGATATTATGATCAATACTTTTCCACAGTCCATCACTATTTGTCCATTCTGATATTATGATCAATACTTTTCCCACAGTCATCACTATTGTCCATTCTGATATTATGATCAATACTTTTCCACAGTCATCACTTTTGTCCATTTCTGATATTATGATCAATACTTTTCCACAGTCATCACTATTGTCCATTCTGATATTATGATCA
>JADBJO010002940.1:240000-272500 GCA_016801955.1 Conus betulinus | reverse complement strand
CGTGTGTGCGTGCGTGCGTGCGTGTGTGCATGCGTGCATGCCAGCGTGCGCGCGCGTGTGTATGTCTGTGTGTTGCGCGCGTGCGATCGTAACTTTTCTCGTTTTCATATTCTTTTATGTGTAAGCTTATCTCCGTCCACACGAGTAACAAGCAATGAGCGAGGGACCTGCTGTGGGAAGGAAGGGGAAGTTGGGGGGGAGGAACGAAACCATTATGGAGCCATCCTCGGCGTGCTGTGGCGTGGAAAATGTGACTGGCGCTGATCAAAGAGGCAATATTTGCTTATGGGTGTTGCTGCTTTGGACTGCACACCGGATCAACGCTGCTGCTGCTGCTCCCTCCCTTTGCCTCGTTCCCTCTATGTGTATAGTCCGTTTTGGGGGACCTCCGACCTCAAACACACGCCTCCAGCCAGTGTCACGGTTTTTTTTTTTTTTTTTTTTTTTTTTTTTTTTTGCATTTTTGTATTTTTCACCCTACATTTGACAAGTGTTGGATGCTGCAAGTGTAGAAGTTCTACCAGTGTTTGATGCTGCAAATGAAGCATGCCACCAGTGCAGTGGGATCGATGCTACAAGAGTAGATGTTCCAAGTAGGAGACGCTGCAGATGTAGGACGTTAGGAAGCTGCAAGTGGAGTGGTTGATTGTGAGTGAAGATGCTGCAACTTTGGCGTTTCTGTAAGTGTGGGATGTTGCAAGTGTAGGATACTACAAGTACAAGATTGATAAGTGTTGGATGCTGTACGTGCAGGATCACTGTAGTTGCAGGGTCACTTCAAGTGTAGGATTGCCGCCAGTGTAAGGTGCTGCTCGTAGATGACTTCTGCCCGTGTGGAATGCTGCAAGTATTGCAATGCAGAATGCTGCGAGTGTGTCATTACTGCAGGTGTAGAAGGCTTCTTGCGTCAGATTGCGGCAGGTGTAAGGTGCAGCGTGTGTAGGATTGCTGCAAGTGTAAGGTGCTGAAAGTGTAGGATTGCTGCAAGTGTAAGGTGCTGAAAGTGTAGGATTGCTGCAAGTGTAAGGTGCTGAAAGTGTAGGATTGCTGCAAATGTAAGGTGCTGAAAGCGTAGGATTGCTGCAAGTGTAAGGTTCTGAAAGTGTAGGATGCTACACTACAACATAGTGGGAAGAAGGGAATGGGGAATTTGGGGTTGGAGTGAGTAGAAAAAGGTGGTAGGAAAATGAGGGCGGTGGGGTGGACGAATAGTTGGAACTGAACATACCCGGTATCATAGCCGCGTCCTGTCTCTGCAGTCCGTTTGGGGGGGGGGGGGGGGGGGGGGGGGGGGGGTGCTCCGACCTGTTGCTGTGTGCTGTGCGAGATAGCAGGTCTATACTCTTATACCGCACGCTGGAGTGGTGGGAGAGGCTGGGGGGAAGGATGATTCATCTCCACAGGGCACGGATCGGGCGATACGTAGCATTGCTCTTTTCAAGAACAGTTGCCAACGTAACGAGATAGTATAGACCTAAGCACGGCTGTCTGCTGCCAGGGGGGAAAACGCGCGTCTCGTGGGTTCCGTATTGGTCCGGGGTTTATCTGTCGGCGAGCTGTATGTGCATTGGTGATGGAGTCGGCGGGAAGAAAAGCGTTGCACGTGAATGCCAGTTCGGTTACTTGGGGGTCGGAAGAAATCGGCTCACGCGCGTTTACGCGCACGCACGCCAATGCTGTACACACGCATTGATGGGCGAATATCCTGTCAGTATTGTGATCTCTTTCTTCTTTACCCTCTCTTTCTTTCTATCTGTTTTTGCCTGTTTCTGTTCCTCCTCTCTCTCTCTCTCTCTCTCTCTCTCTCTCTCTCTCTCTCTCTGTGCGTGCGTGCATGCATGGGTTTGTGCGTGCGAGTGTTCACATGCACGCGCGTGTGCACGGTGACTAACCATGCGTATATGTGCGTGGTCGTTCATGCGTATTCGCGTGCGAACATGTTATTTTCGTGTACAGAGTTTAGCCGGCGCCATCTTTGCAGACTGGGTGATTGTGTGAATAATTGCGCAATGCATAATTCATTAGTGAGATCTTGTTCAGAATGCACGCGCGATAGATCGGAGCAGAGGAGGGGAGGCTGACGACGATTTTCCATCTGTGTGTGTTGGTGATGGTCCCAGCCCTGACGTGGTCCTGTGCTCGGTGAGACTGAATGCCATCATGAGTTGGTGCTGATCCGTGAAGACCCAGGGTGGAATGAGGGGGCCTGCTGCCCAGACAGGGTGGTCCAGGTGTGTGTAGTTGATGGGGTGTGTGACATTGTGTTGAGATTGTTTCCAGTCACTGTGCTCACACACACAGATACAGGCAGGCAGACAGACAGACCGACGCGCGCGCGCACTCTCTCTCTCTCTCTCTCTCTCTCATCTCTCTCGCTCTCTCTCTCTCTCTCTCTCTCTCTCTCTCTCTCTCCGTCTATCTCTCTCTCTCTCTCTCTCTCTCTCTCTCTCTCTCTCTCTCTCACACACACACACACCCGTATATGGAAAACTTGGAGTTTTATTGTTTCCTCTCTCTCTCTCTCTTTCTCTCTCTTTCTCTCTGTATGTGTGTGCGCGCGCGCGCGCGCGCGTTTGTGTGTGTGTGTGTGTGTGTGTGTGAGAGAGAGAGAGAGAGAGAGAGAGAGAGAGAGAGAATACATGCAACTGAAAATTCCAGCCCATGCATAGAGGAGGGGGAGTAAGAGGAGGGGCCGGGGGGAGGGGGAGGGAAATAGGTGTATTGGTGAGGGAGGGGGCATGGAGTGGGGAGGTTATAGTTGAATGTCACGGATGTGTGGTATGGTTTCTGCCGTCTGTTGACATCATAGATTGTGTTCGGCGCACCTTAAATTTTCGATTATGGGAGATACAGAACTAAATTAGAGATTATGAAGAAAAAAAAACATTTGTTAATATAGTTTGAAACAAAATGCACAGACCTAATTTGAGTTCTTGTTATTTATGTCGTTTGAAAAATGTGTTTATTCTCAATTTGTTTGTTTGTTTATTTTTTTTTTCAAATTGTATCCCTGATGTTGCGTGTAGTCATTTTGTCTGTCTTCTGTCACTCGTGCTTGAAACGGCGTATTAGGTACGATACTTTGCATTACTTCCGAGAGAGGGAGGGACTAGAAGTATACCTGCAAACAGTGATGCTGGTACCACTGGAAAAAATTAAAAGCGCAAGTTTAGGAGCTGCTTGGAAGAAGACAGTGGACAGACTGTATTGTGCTGCTTTGTCCCGCCACTGATTCTCCACTTTTGCCGTAGATTGTGGTTTGCTGCCTTACCCCGCCACATTTCTGCTCAACGTCGGTGATAACAGAGGACATCTAAATGAGAGCAGAGCGCTAGTAATAAATAACAAACGATAAAATTAACTCCCCCTTCCCCCTCCCGCCAAGTTGTGAGGCTGTTACATGCCCATAGCCCCAAACCTATCTTATTTATCGCATTTATTTGCCTAGCACACACATGCAGACACGAGATATACTCAAAAACTGACAAGGAAGTTTTCGCGGCGAGGAATGAATGTTCCAATCATGTTCATATACTTCAGACCATACGCATACGCACAGCAACGACTGAAGGGAAAGAGGAAACAACAAATGGATATGTATTCCAGACGGGTGAAGCCTTTTGATCTTGAACATTGTAAGACAGGGCACGCAGAGGAATAGGAACAATTACAGATAACCTCGGTTTGATATTGGAAGAAATCTTTGATGTGTTTGGGGAGACGCAAATAGTAGGTAGCGAACAAGAAAGATAACTTTTGTTTCTATGGTGAGGTAGTTGCTTCCCTGTGACTCCATGCGATTTTTTTGTCGCCAAGCGCAAACGCGGGCACAAGGAACACACAGAACAAACGAGAAAACATTCTCATATGTTTTGTCCCAAGCTTGCCCATATACTTTTAGCCAGAAACATGCAACAACTGAAAAATGGAGAGAGCGCGCGCGCACGCACGCACGCTCTCTCGCTCTCTCTCTCTCTCTCTCTCTCGTCTCTCTCTCTCTCTCTCTCTCACACACACACACACACACCCACACACACACACACACACACACACACACACACACACACACACACACACACAGAGAGAGAACGGCTGGAGAGAAAACGTAGAGGGTGGACATACTCTGAGAAATCGGGAGAAGAGCAGGATAGATGAGGTTGGCGGTAAAGGCGATCTTGAGACGTTACCGAGTTCACGTTTTCATATGAGATTTGCGCGCGCATCTTCTGAATGTTTTGTTTGAAAGGGAGATGGAGAAGAAGGCTTTGAAAGGCATGATGAATAGAATGTGTGATGATCCTGACAGATACCGAAGGTTTTTATTTTATTTTATTTTATTTTTTATTATAACTTTGACATTAGTTTGGACGTGCAGTATCCAAAGTCTCCAAATCTGTTTTTTGAGTAAGAAGACGTGGGGGGAGGGGGGGGGGGGGGGGGGGGGGTGTGTCACCCTAGTCTGTCTGATTGAACAGGGTTGGGTAGGTTAAGGAGAAAGATGGATGACATGACGGAATTCTCCCGCACTCCCTCCCCCTCCCCCTCTCTCTCTCTCTCTCTCTCTCTCTCTCTCTCTCTCTCTCTCTCTCTCTCTCTCTCCAGCCTCCTGATGTCGTCGTCATCCGTGTGTCTGTTCCTGTGGCGGTGTTTTGCCCGGGGAGGCCGCCGTTGTTGGCCTGTGGATTTGGGTGATTTGGTGCGTGCTTTTGTGGGCTGGAAACCCGGTCCTTCTCTTCGTTTCACCTCTCCAGTAGCCCTCGTTGGCCTTTTGCGCTGTGTGCTCTCTCCGAGAGGTCGTCAGTTGGAGGGGTATGGATACGTGCTGAATTGGAGATCGACCCCAAGTTGACAGGAGTGGACTGCACTGATGGGTGCTTTTGGCCCACCTCCCCCTTTTCCCTTTGTGTATCTGTGTGGCTCCTCTCTCTCTCTGCGTCTCTGTCTGTCTGTGTCTGTCTGTCTCTGTCTGTTTTTCTCTGTCTCTGTCCATCCGTCCGTTTGTCTGTCTGTCTGTCTGTCTGTCTCTCTCCCCTTCCATCCCCCTCTCCCCCTCTCCCTCCCCTCCCGCCTCTTCTCCCCGCCCTGGCTCTTTCACAATTTATTCCTTCTTTTGTCTTCTTTTTGTTTGGTGTTGCTATTTTTTTTTGTTCGTTTTTTTTTTTTTTTTAATTTTTAATTCTTTGTCATCAGGCGCCTACTCCCCCTTCCGATCCTCCCGCCTCTTTTCCGTTCTTGCCTGCTCTGTGTGAAGCGATTGAAAGTTCTTTGAACGAGACGTGGCATTGTGCCCGTGAGTCAACACAGGTTGTGTGGATGTTGGTGATAGGGCATGGAGACTGCCTGGCCCTCCACGTGACCGTTCAATGGGATGTGTCTGTCAGTGGAGGCTCGATGAGGCATGGGTGGACGGACTTGAACCCGACACTCGCGAGGAGGCTGTTGGATGACCTCAGTCCGCCTGGGCGCATTTCAGTGGGGAACATCGTGTATCTCATAGGCTTCGTGTAGTGTGTGTGTGTGTGCGCGCGCGTGCGTGCGCGCTCTCGTGCGTGCGTTCGTGCGTGTGCGTGCGCACGCGCGCGTTTCAAAGCTGCAGAGGCGTTGCCACAAATTGATGAGGGATCCGACGACTGCAACCCTGTGAGTGGACAAGTCCTCTGCTGGTAAGGATCCTCCAGCGGAAGACTGGTGTGTGGATCCTTCAGTTCATTGAGAGGGTCTGTGGAGTGCCAAGTCTTTCACGGACACAGCGGGTTCCAGTGCAGGGTTTAATGGAAGACTGCATGCAAAACTGTCACGGTTTTGTGACCTCATAGCATTTTGCGGGGCCTTTTTGTGAAATGGGCAAATTAAAGTGTGCATCTGAATGTTCATCTAGCTAGGAGCAGAACCAGGGGAACATTCAACTGAACAAAACCGTAGCGTACATTAGATTGGGGAACAATCGGGGGAAAAATCGTCGCCTGTTCGATATATGTATATTGCGCAGAACGTTTAGCGTTACTTTGGTTTTCGTTTTGGAAAACGCGTATGTATGTTGCATGTGTTCATTAAATGTCGTACATTGTAATTAGTCTGCAAAAATGATTTCCGAAGCTGATGTTTGCTGTTTATTCGAAAGGCAAATGTGAACCAGTTTAAAGCATTATGGCGTGTATGTGTTGTGACTGAAGACGATGGAGAACGTTACAATGGTGATTCCGGATTCAGACGTTTTCCCACGTGTTTATTTTGGAGGGGGGGGGGGGGGGGGTGTGTTAAGACGTGTTTAAAGTTATATAGGAAGTTCACATATGTTGTAAAGTTAATGCATGTGAAGAGAGAGAAGAGGAGAGAAGAAAGGAGGTGGTTCGATACTCGGAAAATTTAAAAAAAAAAGAAGAAAAAAAAAAAAAAAAAAAAAACGGCGAATCAAAAACTGGAGTGTGCGAAAAAAACGGGGATGAAATGCATACTTTTCGGGCAAGCGTATTGGTTGTGAGTAATATTGCTATTGACGGGAACCCCGGGCAGAGAGAGAGGCGACGAAGAATAGGTAGGAGAAAAAAAAAGCCGGTCTCCGGTGACAGCCACGGGGAGCCGATAGGGGCCGTTTGCTTTTCCACCTGTAAACTGCAGGGTGGGGAGGATGGTGCGTGCAGTGCGTGCATGAAAGCACTGCGACTGACAGGCTTGTAGTCAGTGACCCGGGTGGGGGAGGGGAGGGGGGGGGGGGAGAGAGTTACTTTGGCTGTCAGTCGTCCGTCTGATGCACGAGCGGCCGCGTGCTCTCTCTCTCTCTCTCTCTCTCTCTCTCTCTCTCTCTCATGCACGCACGCTCTCGCTCTCTCTCTCTCATGCACGCTCACACACACACACACACCACACACACACACACACACACACACACACACACACACACACACACACGCACTCATGCACGCGCCGCTCGTTACCCGTAGACTGACTTACCCTTTTGATGATGTTTTCCTTGATGAGCTTTAATATTTGTGACTGGCTTGCCAGACGCATGGAGCTTGTTTGATAACCTAGCTCTCTCTCTCTCTCTCTCTCTCTCTCTCTCTCTCTCTCTCTCTCACACACACACACACACACACTCACACACACACAACACACACACACACACACAGAGAGAGAGAGAGAGAGAGAGAGAGAGAGAGAGAGAGGAGAGAGAGAGAGAGAGAGTTGATTGATTTAGTAAGTATAAAGACCGTGTGTAGTCCCAAGATGAGAGTGTGAGCGAGTGAGTGTACAGGTAGGTTTGAAAAGGAAATACCATCGTTACCAGGTTGGAACAGACATTCTCAAAGATCTGATGCTCGCATTTTCAATCACCCGCTTTCAATTGATAGCTGCTAGGACAGATTGGTACTAATGCACGTGGAACATTGCTGCGTCTGCTCAGCTGCATTTTCCATATACCCCAGTTTGGTGCATTTGGATCCATGTGACTAGTCGGAAAGAGGCATAGTGGCGATAGTTAGCGGGCAGTCTGGCTTAGCTGTTGATGTAAAGCAAGGGAGACAGAGTGACGAAAATAGCGGTGTGTTAGTACGGAACAAAGATGTCATTAGCAGGTGGGTTCATAGCGTGTGAATTATAGCAAGGAATGGGAGGCGTTGTGGTCGATGGTTAGCTTGACACAGAAACTAACATAGCTGGGTGGTAGTGAGGAACAAAAGGCATGGTGACAGCTAGTTAGCAGGCAAAAACCACAGATTGGACTGTAGTAACAGGCACTCGTTGGAAGGCTTGGTGACGATTACGCTACGCGGATAGGATTTCTGCTTACAAGTCCGCCAGGTCCCTACTGAGCATCTAGGAAATGGATGCGTTGTTACTTCTTATTCTCTCTTTTCTGGTCCTAGCCGTACGACTAGTGTGTGCGGTACGGTTACGAAAACCCTATATTCGGTCCATAACTGCGACGGTAGGCTCAGCATCTGTACCCACGGATCTTTCTGACATTTTTCAGCTTATAGAGCTGTGTGCTCGCGAAGAAATCCTCGCAAGACGACGGTAGTCTAGTGAGATTGGTAGCTTGACTGACAACGGCTTTTTGTGTGTAGGCAGCCAGTAGGCCCACTAAAGACTCCGGTGTGTTATGACCCTGGCTCTCCGTCCAGTCCCCTCCCAGCCCTTTGCTGCCATGTTGTAGTCTGTTGTACCCCAAGAGCTCGGAGGCATTCATGTGGAGCCGATTGTTATTTTCGCTGTTTGTTTTGGTGTTGGTTGTTGCCTAGTCGATTATCTGTAGGACGGCAATGAGGTTTTTACTGCATGTCCCTTGATGTTCGCGTCTTGGTGAACTAGCCTGGTAGGCTCCGGGAGGGGTTACCTTTACGATTTCGATTTGGTGTCCGACACTGTGTTGGCCTCGCTCGTTTTATCGAAGAGGAGCTGATTCTTCTCTCGCTTTGTTCTCATTCGCTTTCGCTTAGCTGTTCCCTGCTCCTTGATATATGATCTTTCGCGACCGGGTTCACGTGAGCTATTCCCGGTTTGCTGCATTCGCTGTCTTTCTTGTTTCTGAGTCGAGGTGTTGTACGTTGTTCTTCGTGTTTTATTTGGATACTTGTACACGGTTATTGGTGTTTGGGTACTGAATTGTTTCCGTTGCTCTCTGCATTGTACGCCTGGTATATATTTGTTTTTTCTTCCGAGCTCAGATTATAGCTATTGTCTGACTGAGCCTCTACGATCACGTTCTCTTCGATTGATACGCTGTTGCTTTTTTTGTTTGGGCGGCGTGTTGCACCCTTGTCTGTCTTGCTAGTTGTAGCGTCGAGCAAGATGATCTGTCTTATATTCGTTTAGCTCCCAGACGTCGTTATCTACTTGTCCTGTTCCAGTGCCCACTCGCGTATCTTCCCAGGCCCCTCGTGCTCCTCCCCGAGCTCCACATCTTCGACCTCTAGCGCGTTTTCGTTATTCTCCTGCTCGATTGTCACCGAAGTTCGTTGTTTCCGGGTCTGATCTTTTCATCGCCTCGGGCTTGATCGTAGCTGGATCTGTAACGCTGTTTTTTTCGTTTGCCCTCCTGGGAGTATTAGGCTCTCCCAACGCTGTTTTTATTGATGTGTATTGCACACTACGGTGCCTTCTGGCTACGCTCCTAAGAACCTGTGATTACTGGGCGGCTCCTCTAATTCCCCCCCCACGCTCCCTCTACTTGTTGGGCCCTTATTAGTTTGTGATCCTATCGTCTCCCCCTCTCCCTCCGCTCATCCGCGGTAGCTTTTCACTATGACTCATCGACTGCCCGCCACGTGCGTTTTGATATTCGTGATTTTTCCGCTGTTCCAGCCGGCGGCTAAACCGTAAATTACGCCGATCGATTCGCCTGTCCTTTGCCCCTTCCCTCCTCGCGCTATTCGGTCCAACCACCATGCGTCTAGAGTGGACTTCGTTTGTATATGGCTATGAATTCTTAGTTAGGCTCGACTGCCGTCTTTCAACCGACTTCATATGGTTTCCCTTTATTTCCGTCCTCTTTGTTCATCATCGTGCTGACGCAATGTTTGTTCCCTAGCATGCCCTACCCACACCCATCGGAGACCCTTACACTGACGAGTCCATTCCCTTTTTTAGATGGTTAACATTGAGGTTTTGATCTCTTCGTAAGACCCCCGAGGCCCTCTCACTCTTCTCTTTATTGACCAGACGAAAAATCCCCTTTACGTCGACCTCCTACATGATCCTCGCTAAGACAGGCCGTTACTCACGATCCTACTCCTCTCCCTCGACCCCCGGGTTCACCATATTCGATCAACGAGGTCTGTTTTTATGATTCAGATTCGTCATCCCTCCCCCCCCCTCTATGGTACGGCACACCTCATAAAGCTCCAGCTGCACTTTGTTTACATCTTTTCCCACTGCAATTTAACCCCTTACGGCATGGCCTATCTTGCTTTAAGACCCTAGGACCCGGGCCTACCCCTGTCCGCCATACTCGCGCTCCTGTCTGTTCGGTGCGAACTTGCAACTCTTCTCACGCTTACTCGGATGGGGTCTACTGCTTCGGGTAATGGGTGTTTATAGAGGCGTACAATGCTGTGTTTGATGGTAGACTGTTAAAAGTCGAAGCATCGCTACCGTTAGCTTGCTTGTTTTGTGGAGTGCGTTAGGTTTTTAGTTTTTGGGTTTCTGTTATTTTTTGTCCTTTTTAGTTCTGATTGATGGTTTTCTTTTTTTATTTTTTGGTTGGGTGGTAGTAGCTCTGTTCGCCGGGAAAGGAAACTGTGTGTTCAGGAATGGCACAGCCTTCGTCCGTTAATGTGATCTCGGTAGACGATCATTTGCGAGTGTTATTATTGCGTGTGAAGCACCCAACGTCATATGGCTTGTTATGTCCAACGTTCGGACATGGAGTGTCTTTCCACACCAGCCACTGTCTTTCTGAGCACTCGGCAGCACCCCAACTATCATAGCGATACACGGCGTATTAAGCTTCTCGCTCAGGCTTAAAACTCGCGCACACCACGCCTTCAGACGGCCCATGTGGTGTCCATCGGACCAGTAGTTGGAGCGCGTTGCGTCCTCACCGACATATCGCCTTAGGTTTGTCTGTGTGGGCACGATAATTTGTTTAGTTGATATACTTGCCTATTATTTGTAGTGTTGTTGTTTTCATAGTTGTGACTACTGCAGCTCTGAGCCCCTGTTGGCTGTTCATTTTTCTTGATTCTTGACCCCGGGGGCGGGGCATGGTGACGAGCTCACCCCATGCTGTATCCGCGTCGTAGCATCCCCTCACGACTTCTCTTCCGATTCTAGTCTTGATCTCTCCAGCGCCGGCCTTCTTTGCCGCAGATTTACATCCTGATCTCGTGATCCATTTCCAGTTCTGCACAGGGTCAGCATAAGCTCAGAAGAACGGCTCGACCACAGCTGTGGAAACACAAGCGAGGGATGAGTCGATGGGGGGATATGTCCCTTCCGTATGTTCTTGACTTCTTGGTCCTCGTGTGGTTTGAGTCTGGTTTAGATAATGTCCTTTGAAAGATGAATTTGGATTTCCTTTTGTTTGGGTCTTGTTGTTTGTTGATCTGTGTTTTGTTAAGGAGCTTTCTGATATTAGAAGCTCCCCTTGTGTGGATAAACAGTGTTGAGTGGTTTGCTTTCTTCACCCCCCTTAGAGCATGTTGTCGTGTTTATTGTGTTTCTGGTTCCAGCTCTTTGCGGCTTCTGTTCCTATTTGCAGGGCATGGGACGCTTTTTGTGTCTTTCCAGTGCGTCCAATTACCTGAGTGTTTTAGTTGTAGCCCCCCCCCACCAAACCTTCGCTCTTCGCCCTCACGGGCACGATACACCCCCACACCACCCACCACCCCCATCACCACACACAACGACCCATCCCACCCCCCCACAGAAGGAGTGTAGAAAACAGTGAAAAATAATAGTTCTCTGTCGACGATCATTGGGCAAATGAGACGTGGCGTCGTTGGATTGGCATTGAGCAGAGAGGTTGGGGTGCGGGACCGCGGAAGTTGTTGGTTTTGCCCTTAGATTAGCCAATCAGGGAAGGTGGGGGATGTGGGGGTGGGTAGGTTGGGGAGGGAAGCCACGGCTTGGAGCAGAGATCACATGATGGTTGAACGAGTTGTCTGTGGCCATCTTCCCTCCACGCCGCCACTGCCAGCGCTCACAACCGCCTATTCCACTTCCATGCGCCCCACCCCACCCTGTTTCTTTGCTTGGTTTTTCTTTTTGCGTTTGCTTTTTTCTTTTGCTTGTCGTTCTTTGTTTTTGATCTTTGTGAGTCGAGGGACGGAGAGGAAAAAAACGCAAAATCTCGTGTGGACGCGACGGCAAATATGTATGGCGAAGCCACGGAGGGGGAGAAAAGGAAAAGATAAAAAAGTTGGTAATCGGTTCATATTTCCCCGGTGATCGGGTTGCTAGCCAGCTGTGTTAGTGTGAAGCCCGAGGACCAATGTAGCAGGCCTACTATCTGTCGCTCCCCAAACATCCCCCCCCCCCTCCCCACCCCGCCTACCACTCATAAAGGGGAAAAAAAAAAAGAAGAAAAAAAGAAGACAAGGTCTCTGAAAACTGGTGCTGCCTGTTAGCTTTTACGAACAACTTTGATATATCTGGTGGAAAACACTCATAATATTATTACATTGGCGGACAAGACAGCGCAGATTACGATTTCGCGGGGTCCTACGTCGCTACCCCTCCGTCACTCTCCCGTTTCCACCCTCTTTTTTCACATTTTACCCATTCCCCCATCACCCCCGCCCCCCCTCCCCCCCCCCCCTTTACATTCTTAGGCATTTCGCCTTTGACATTGTTGTGAAAAATGCCAATATGATTTAGTTTATGAATTGAATTACCAGCACATTCAGTTGCTCGGAAGATTTTCTGCTTTAAGGGTCTATAGATTTGCTAGACTGATTGAGAAACGATTAAAGGTTTGTGCATTTGTAATTTGACGATAATGGCCGCTGGTCGTCGATGTCATGAATTAAAGAATGTTTACAAGGGTGGTTGACAGTATGATCATTGGAAGCAAAAATACGAAGTCAGCACATACCTTTAAATCATTTTGGTATTACTATGGTTTAAATACTTTTATTTCAGAATCAAGTAAACAGAATATCTTTGTAATTGTCAGGACAAATGAGCAGCAACAAGCCCTAGGCTGGTATTGTACTGTGCTCAAATATACATTTACAATATATTGGCGGTTTAAATGCATTGTCACAATATACTAAGCATTTCACCTCGTGCTGGGGATTTTTTTTTAAAGGAACATTGGGGGGGGGGGGGGGGGGGGGGGGGGGACAACAATTGCAAAAAAAAAAAAAAATGAATACAAGAAAAAATGGGAGGGAGAAAAAGAGTGGAAAGCGGCAATCACGTCATCGTCACAAGAAATATGCGTGAACAATTTATAAACAAACATGAGAGAAACTTATACAATAATGTAAAAGTAGTTTAGGGATGAAACCATCTGTTCCATCAAGTAATGTGTTGAAGTATGGTAATTCAATTTTGATTTAACTTTTCTTTCCTTTTTTTTCCCCCTCTTTTTCTTTCCCTCGCCCAGCCCCTTTCATCTCCCCCCCCCATTTCCCATTTCCTGCTACTGTTTTTCTTCCTTTTGAAGACACTGTGACATCGATCGCTTAAGCAGAAAAAAAAAATACTAATTTTAGCGATGACGTTGGCTAATCAGTAAGTAAACAATCTATCTATCCAGTAAACTACGTCTTGGGTCAATCAAATTGTGAGTCAGCCTCTTATTTCAAGAGTAAAGAAATGGATCATAATGAATCATATGAATAAATAAGAGCCAAACTATATAGTTTTATGGAAAGTAAATGTGAAAATTGAAAGAATTAATATATATGTGTATTTCTTTTATGAGAAAGTCAGGGCTGAGATAGGTGCGATTCGGAGATAAACTGGTTTTCTCTTTCAAAATATTAAATGAATTCACATCAGCTTGAAGATCACGGCTACCTTCTAAAAGAAGATGTAATTGGGTATAATTCTGTGGAAGAGTGAAAAATGTATTTTCACGAACTATAGTGAATAGGGGACAGAATAACAAATAGTGTTCGGCTGTTTCTCTTCCATTGCCACAGCTACAAAAAGGATTATTATCCAGGTGTCGGTGACCATATTGTTCTTTAGATCACTCATACCTAAAAGGAGTCGGCAGTGAATTAATTAGTTGTTCCCTTCTTATACCAAAACAGTAATATGGTGGAACTATAACATCATCAATTGACAGATATCGTTTAAGTTGGCTCAGGGAGTTGCTAGTTTTAATGTAGTCAGGTAGTGCATTCAATAATTGAGTTGCGGATGGGACTATCATACCTCTGTCTGTCAGTCGTCAGGTCAGTCAGTCAGTCAGGCTGTCTGTCTGTCTGTCTGTCCTGTCTGTCTGTCTGTTCTGTCTGTCTGTCTATCTCTCTCTGAACCATTCTTCAGACACACACGCGTACGTATGCACGCGCGCGCACACACGCACGCATGCACGCGCGCGCGCGCGCACGCACGCACGCACGCACGCACGCACGCATGCGCGCGCGCACACACACACACACACACACACACACCACACACACACACACACACGATGTATAGACGCGGAAAGGAGGACCACAAAGAAGAAAGAGAATATGGGCGTTCTGGCAGGGGCTGTAACATATTTGCAGGCGGACAAGAGAGTGGCTAGACACTATTAGAGATGGAGCTGATAGCAGACAGGCGGAGGAGGCAGGCTGGCAGAGGGGCAGGATGGCAAGAGGGGGGTTCTACGATTAAAAGCTTGGCTGCCTCCTCGTGCGACAAATCACCCTCTCTATGTCGGCTGAATTGATGAGCCTCCTCCCTTAATCTGTTACCAAGACACAGAGGGAGAGCGAACCTAGTGTATAGTAAGTGATTCACGTCAAAAGAAGGGACCGAAGCTTTCGGTTTTCGTTTTCTTTTCTTGTTTGTTTGTTTCCTTCTTCTCTCCCCCCCACCCTCCCCGAGGATGGGAGTGGGGAAGGGGGCACCACTATTAAAATCTTCTTGTGTGCGTGCACACGTTAGTAATTACATATGCTATGTGTGCACAGCAATATATTTTATGTTTGGTGTAAAGCACAGGGCTCTGAGAGAGAGAGGGAGAGGGAGGGAGGGAGGGAGAGAGAGAGAGAGAGAGAGAGAGAGAGAGAGAGAGAGAGGGAGGGAGGGAGGGGAGAGAGAGAGAGAGAGAGAGAATAAAATAATGTGCATGAGAATACTGGTTAAAAAAAAAAAAGCTGAGGTAGGTTTGTCTGTGTGTGTGTGGTGAGCGCGCGCGCGCGCGTGCGGTGTGTGTGTGTGTGTGCGCGCGCGCGCGCGCGCGCACTGCCTTGGTAGTACCCGATAGCTTTCTGATGTGTCTGCCCCTGCACGCTCACGAATTCAGGAAGCGCGGCGTGACATGCGTCCCCGTTGTGGTGATGATGATCGGAACACGAAAATGGCCGGGATGGGCGATGGTATAAGACTTGACACTTCATGGGGAGCGTCTCTTCTGTCCCGCGGAACGGAGTATAGTAGAGAGAGCCGGAGAGTTGAACACGGGCCCTACGCAACCCGTCAGGGGCTGACCACGGGCTGGCTGCCGGTGATGTTCACGTGCCCTGGCGTTTTGACAGCCTTTTGTGGGCCGTCCACTGTCTTGTCTGCTGGTAACACCTGTCACTCGTAGGAAAAAGGGGATGGTGGCATTGGGGATGAGTGTGGAGGGAGGGGCAGGGGCGGAATGACATCAACCGGATATTTTGCGTCTTTTTTTGTTGTTGTTTTAAAATGGGACTGACGGATATGTTTAAGGAGGAGGGAGGGAGGGAGGGAGGGAGGGAGAGGGAGAGAGGAGAGAGAGAGAGAGAGAGAGAGAGAGAGAGAGAGATGTTGACGAATTTTCATTTCCACCTTTCCACAAAGCGCTGTGATGACTGCCAGAATCTAAAGTCCTCGCTTTCATCAAGCCTTTGATGTATCGTCCTTGTGACAAACCCATGATCAGAATTTGGGGAACTGAGATCTGATCAGTTTGAAGAATTAAACGCTTTTCGCTTTTCCCCATAGCTTGTTGGAGCTGTCGATACTTTCAAACCGTGTGAGGTGACCCAGCTGACGCTTCACAACGCCGCACAGGTGTGGCGGGCGATAGGTATGAAAGTAAAACGAACGCCGAACGGATATCGTCGTCAGACATGCTTCGTCTGCGAGATTGGTCGCGCGATGTGTGCAATTTATTTATCTATTTCTTAAATTCTATTTTCATTATTTATTTACTTCCCCCCCCCCCATGTTTTTCAGAACTGGCCAGACGTGTTCAGTTGGGCCGAGACTGAGTGACTGCGCTGTCCATAGACTGCTGGCGTGTTCGTTTTGGCAGTCTCTTTCCCGAGAATCGTGAATGGAGGCGTTGTCTCCTTGGATGATGTATCGCTTCTGAGGAAAGTCATCGCTGAGCAGAGAGATGAGAATGGCCGGCCATGTAGCACCTGAATTAACTCCAAGAGTTCATTAATCCTTTCCACGAGGACGAGGTCAGCCGTACTGAAGTGTGAAACCCAGCCTCACAGCAGATTGCATGCGGGTGGATCATATACAACAGCCACGCATTGCGTTTTTCCACATTTCGCCTCACAGTTACACCTGCAGTGCCCACTGTTCGTCCGCATCAGTCATGATTTCATCTCTGAACCAGACTCATTCCCAGTCATCATTCCACAGGTCAGAAACAGTCTTGCCCGTCATCGTTTTTTTTCCCCCTGAGCTTCCTGTTCACTTTCCTGGTCGTGATATTCTTTACCCTACCTCTACAACTGCATCGATGTAGGTTTACTTTGCGCAGTTCTCCACGAACAATTCAAACGAGTATGAGGTGCTTAAGTTACCTTTACTAGTGATTTACCTTCGTCTTTGTAATTGGCTTTCCACTGGGCCAGTGCGGGGAAATCATATCAGATAGGCAGCACTCTTTCAGTGTTCCGGTGCAGCCGGCCTTCATAAATAACAATAGATCAGCTAACACAATCCTCTCTCTCCTCTCTCCTCTCTCTCTCTCTCTCTCTGTCTCTCTCTGTCCCCGTCCGTCCGTCCCGTGTCCCCTTTTTAAATCATCCCTAAGATCCTTAACTTCGCTCTGTGTGTTTGTTAAAAACATGCGAGAAAATCTCAGAAAATTAGATCTAAGGCACTGATACTTGCGTTTTGCCCCCGAAATCCATTGCAAATTCACTACTTTTACTTTCCTTTCCCAGGGCTTGTACCACCGGCAGCAACAAGAAATTGATAACGGTAAAAAGAATACGTAAGATGGTTGCGAGTTCAGCGTACAACACCATGAATGATATTTTAAAAACAGTGATATGTCACGACCGCTATAATTTAACAATACCACACGTGGGAATGTACATACACCACCAGTTAAGTGAGGTCGTGTTTACCTCCCTCTTCCATGGTCGCTCTCGCCTTCCATCCTCTCTCTCTTCTCTCTCTCTCTCTCTCTCCTCTTTGTCTCCCTCCTCCCTTTGCCCTTCCCTCCTCTTCTTCCAACGATTGGTTTCCTTCTCCGCAATATCTATGCAACGATCAGGTGAGTGATTATGGCCCCTTCGAGGGTGGTTGTCCGGCTCCAAGGATTTGCTGATCGTGTTTTTATAATCAACCACCGCTCCATGAGTGGTGTCCTGATCACCTGGCAGTTTCTAGAAGAAATAAAGCAGGGAATAGTCGCCCTCCGCCCGACCCGATGGACAGTCCCCGCCCCAACGCCCGGGGCACGGAAGTGGGACCTGGGAGGAGAAGGTGAGCAAGTGGAGGTCGCCCCCCCACTATCTCAAAATCCCCTCCCCCCCCCCCCCCCGCGATGTTGGGGGAAGAACGGGGGGAGAAAAAGGAGAACGAGAGGTCCCCCGATAAACGCTTCCTGTCTCGTCCCTCCTTTATTTCTCCCTCTTCACTTTCCTCACCTTTGTTGTTTGTGTTTTCGTTTTTCCCCCCGCCCTTGCACCTCACCTCTCTACTTTTTTCCAAGACCATGAGAGAATAGGATAGACGCAGGTACTTTTGACAGCCCCCCTGAGGATCTCACCCCTTCGCCAATCCCCTTTCCCCGCGGGTCACTTCAGCCTCTCCGAAACACCGCCGGCGTTTCCTCCCTCGGTACTCCCAAGACCCCTACACCCATGCTGGGAGACCCCTCCCTTGCCCCCCGCTCCTTGCATATCGAAAACTCGATGTACGAAGAACAGGAGAACTAGTCCACACGTCAATCCCGTTTATCGCAGGACTTCCACTCCTCCTTGTCCCGGCAACGATTGATTGTACGTTCCTGTCCATACGCCAATGACAGTTCCTTCCACCTAAACTTGGTCTTGCCAACGTCACGTGGCCTGTGTACTTGACGGACAAGCCTTTCCTCCTCCTGTGGGGAGATCCGGGCGCCCGTGCTGAACGTGCAGTCATGATCTCAGTTTGCACACACACACACACGTATACGCCCCCCCCCCACCCCCCCCCACCACACAATCACCGCACGCCCACACAGCAAACACATGCACACACACACCACCCCACACACAACACACACACCTCGATGGCCGCGACTGCGCTCCGCAGACACGCACACACACAACAGCACACAGCCCACACACACACACAGTCCATACACACACACCACACACTCGCTGAAAATGCTAGGGCTAACAAAAAAAAAAAAGGCGTAAACGAAGAATGTCTTCATTTTACCTATGGCCATCTAATATTGCAGTAGGGATATTTTGTCTTTGTTTCGTTTTTTTCGTTCAGGTCGGTGTTGTGTGTGTGTGTGTGTGGTGAAGTGTGTGTGTGTGTGTTTGGCTGCTCTCTTCTTCAAAAGGCGTTCCGACTCACGCCTGTTTCCATCCTGGTTGTCATCTTTGTCGAAGAGAGAGAGAGAGGGAGAGAGAGAGAGAGAGAGAGAGAGGAGAAGAGAGAGCATGAGGAAATGTGTTGTTCCGCGCGCGTGCTCATGTGCTGCACCCTGCCCTTCTTTTAAAGGACTATTCATCACACTTCGGATGGGAGGAAAGTTCGTGGGGGTACACAACGTGCCATCCACTTTCGCCCGGCACTCAGCATACAACCCTCCCCTCCTGCCCCCGCCCCCCCCCCCCCCCCTCGTCTCCCTCATTCCCTCCATCCCTCTTCTCCTCCTCTTCTTCTCTCCCTCTCTCCACTCTCTCTTGCCTCCCACCAGAGGCACGGGCACCCCACCCCTTTCCAAAGTCGCTGAAACTAGGGTTTTTCTTTAACCTCTACTGAATTCACCAAACCTTGCTATTACTTTTTTGACCGTAGGTTCCACCAGAAATTCGAAGAACGACAGGTCGTCCGTTCCCACCTTGGGCCATTCGGGAATTGGTTCCAAACAAAAATATGAACAGGTGCAGGTCACAGACCGTTGAATAGTCTTGCATTTTTTTTTCAGGTGTCGCCACGACCATCTACCCTCGTGACGGTCCGTGACAGGACAGAATGGCTCGTGGACTTTTTTCATCTGGCGGTCACTTTGCGATCTGTCCTCCGACGGCAAAGACTTCCATCTATTTGGACTCAAAGGACACCAGTCCCCCCCCCCGCCCCCCCCCCCCCAATACCCCTCCCCCGCCCCCCCTTTTTAACTTGTGCTACATTTCCCATCCTTTCAAGAACAGAATATTTTACGTAAAGCTTCCAATCTAGAGATAAGGCTTCTCTGCTGCGGAATTGCTTCAACATTTCAAGCCTCCCTCTCTTCGTTGTCTGTCTGTCCCTGTCTGGTCCTCTCACACACCACACACACCCCTCCACACACACACATCCACATCATCACACACACACAACACCAACGGGTGCACACACAACACACAACACCACCCGCCAGCCCACCAACCACCACGCCACGTGGCACCACGCCAACCAGCAAGAGAGACGAGAAGAGATGAGAAAGAGGAGAGTAAGATTGTGGTTGTGTGTGTGGATGGATGCTGGGTGTGTGTGTGTGGTGTTTGGGGGGAGTATGCTCTTGGTACGTGGTGCGCCGCGGCGCGACGCGTTTGTTGCCTCCACCACCCCGTCAATTTTGGCGAAGAGGGAGAGAGACGAGACGAGCGAAGAGAGAGAGAGAGAGAGAGATAGAGATTGTGCGGATTGGATTGTTTTTCTTTTGCTTCCGTGACCCCCTATTTGCACCACACACACAAAACACACACAACCCCCAGAGAGAGAGAGAGAGAGGGAGAGAGAGAGAGAGAGAGAGAGATAGATAGAGAGAATCCTGTGTCTTGTTGATTTGTTGGCAACCTCGTCCATCAGGCAGTCCCACGAATGGGTGTTAGAGTGAGCGGACGGCAGCGGCACGCGAGTTAGGGGACGAGGATGGACGTGGCGGGCAGGGCGAGATGGCATTGGGTGTGTGGCGATAGTCTCGAATGCCTTAGATTCTCCCGTGGTTATCCTTATTGGCTGGGCATCGCGCTGTTGGCGGCTATCCTTCTGCATCGCACACACACCAGCACTATGAATAATGTGTTGTTGCGTCTCACCCCGTTGTTAATTGTACGTTGATTAACAACCAAGCCAGCACGTTTGTCGTGTTACATTCACATGGACGTGCACTTTAGCACAGCTTCTCCACCATTCGACTTCCTTTTATTGGCCCCCTCCCCTCCTCACGTCTCCTGACAAGTATATTTGTGCGTGATGTCATTGAAAGGAGTATTGGGCTCTGCGGAAAAGTTTATATGGTTTTTTTTATATTTTCAAATATTGTGTTACTTTTTACTAGATTTCTTCATTTTCCTGTTTGTAACGGTGTTCGCGTTCATCAGAGTCGAAAAGGTGATCTGGGTCCTTTTGTAATATTTGGATCGCCAAAAAAACGCGTCACTAATTCCCCATTCTGATTCCTCAAGGAATCAAACGATAACAAACCAGTAAGTACAGTTTGTAGTAGTGCTAGGGCTTCGTGGTTCGTTTCATTATCCGCTCGAACATTACCGTGTCCACTACCTTCCAACGAGGTCTTCGAGATAAGCCTCCAAGAGGAGACGTCAGACAAAACGGGAAAAGGGATAAGGGCGACCAACACCGATGCCTCTGTCCTAGGGTCACCGTAATCCATCGTAAGATGGGCAGTGAAAAACCAGTTTATTTAGAATCTTAACTGGCGAACGGTCAGGGGATGAAGTGGAATCCGTCCGTACGTCGGCGACTGACGCGCAATAATGTTCTGGTTTGTAGCTCTCTGTGGAAGGATTGGCAGGAGCACTGGGGGTGTCCATGATCATAGCGCATGGAGTTTGTGTTAATAACTCACAAGCTTCAGTACGGTGCCCTACAGTATTAAGCCCAGGGCGCAGGATGATGAGTGGTGTTGTGTGTGGGAACCAGTGGGTGGCACCAAAAAGGGCAACATGGGGGGGGGGGGGGGTCTGACAGGCACGGAGTAGTACACCGCATGGGACAAATGGTAGCATCGGGCTCTAGTTTAGGCGGGTGTCCAGTTAGCGTCCAACGTCGGCAGCTCATCCTGCTAACCCGGCCATGATTTGTTGTGATAGCCTGCCTGCGAATTGGAACGGGTCCCCCTGAGGAGGGGCAAAGGAGAGGATGCCCCCCGTATATCGGAGCTCTGATAGCCGCGAGAGATCGATTTGTACTGCTGCTTGCTGCTTGAACCTGCTGTTTGTGTGAGCGGGAGCTTGTTCCCCCGCTCGCGCGGCTTGAACAGGATGTGGTGCTGGAGAGTTTGTGCGTGTGATGGGAGAATGTTTTTTACGTCACGCCGATGACCGTGCAGATAATTAGATCAAGACGGTCCGTGCCAATTTGCCCAATACGGTTGTAGGCGTTTCTTACTCTGTACGTTCCAACGCTCTGGTCCCCACCATTCCCAGATCCTGCCTTTTCACAGAGAGCGAGTCAGAGAGAAGGAGAAGACGAGATATGTAGTTTAACCACACGAAGCGAGTGAAGAGAGATGGAGTGTTACCCACACGTGGCAAAAGTGGATAGAACTTGACAGTTATTTATTTTTGTTTTTTCTGTTTGTTGTGTTTGGCGTCTTCTTCTGCATCGAAGTGTCGTCGCAAATGGTCTATCGAGTATGACTGTTTTAATGCGTTGCTGGCACTTTCCTTGTTGCCATAACCCTCCACTGGCATTATTACAGGGACTGTAACGTATGTGCATTTGCATACTTTGCTTCAGGTACTTTGGCCTAGCTTTCGTATCTGCTGCACACAAGAAGAATGAAAGTCCCACTACGCTCCCCATCGTAGTAAGGTTCTAACTTACCCATGCTAACATAGCTTAATGGCCGTTGGGGGAAGTGAACACGGTTCAGAGATTCACCGGGTGATAGGTGTACACATTTTTTGACGAAACGTAGCTCACATCCCCTACCTCTGTCCTTTCAAAATTAACCATCGCCTGAATTGAATCGCCGTCAGCTCCGCCCCTGCCTAATGTTTTCCACCCATCTTACCTTCAGCCAGGCTCGACACTGAGCACTTTGGTTTGTTTGTCTGTGGTGGTATGAGCTTAGAAGGTGAGGTCGGACAGCGTTTCTTCTGAAACCTCTGGACCATTGTATGACGAAGTAAACAGAGACTGCAGAGGACTAGAGGACGGACAAGCGTAGTAGCGTGAGACAATTTGCGGGAAGTTTAGATGGTTGTCGACAGGAGATCAACCGGTAGGGGTCCTCTGTGCACAGAAGACGATGTGCACAGGGAACTTGGTGAGATGGCAAACTGTAGCCTGGGAAGAATTTCCTTTTTGCTTTCCAGCTCACGCAGCTTTCCTTTACTGCTTCATAGCCAGCTCCTCTCCTTTCTTTCTCCGACAAAAGAGTGCGGAGCGGGGACACACGTAGCTCGTTGAATGTGTGTGTGTGTGTGGTGAGAGAAAGAAGGCCCAAAAGCATGGAGCGTGGTGGGTGGAAGAGAGAGAGGAGAGAACAGAGCACAGAGCAGAAGAGGAGAGAGGAGGGAAAGGAGGGGAAGTGGAGGGGGAGGGGGACGTGGCAGGGAGAGTGGCAGGAGTATGCACCTGTCCGCTTGGCTTTGCAACCCTTTGTCCAAGCGAGGCTCCCCCCCCCCCCCCCCCCCACCCCCCTGCCCGCCCGCCGCCCCGCCCCATATTCGGTGTCTTTTGCATACTGATTGAATCGATCCTCAATGCTCGTCTCTAGCTCTTCCCATTCCTCTCCCACCTCTCCCCCCATTCTTCCCTCTTACCCAGACTCCCATTTGTTTTCATCCCCCCCCCCCCCCCCCCCCCCCCCCCCCCCCTGTCGGGAGTCTCCTCGCCAACGTTTAGCTTAGCTTCCTGCCCCACTCATCATGCCATTTAGGGGGGGGGGGGGGGTGGGCTTTCTCTTTCATGCCCTCAACTCCATCTGTGCTGTCACGCCTTTCAAGCCTGGCTGCCTCTTGACATGGGAATCCGCGGACCTGGTGAGGAGCATGATTGATCCTGACCTTGACCGTGCGTCTTGAGTAACCCGCTCCTCGGCTACATCCATCAGGAAACGTAGTGAAGAGGAAGGGGGGAACGCAGGGCGCAGAGAGATTAGTGGTACTGGGTTTTTGTGACAGGCATCTGTTGACCTTTTAGTTTTCCAAGAGCAGATTGAAAGGATGTGTTGTTGCTACCTCCGTCGCCTGCAAGTCCCTCTTCTTTGACGGCATCCTGTCTCCACAACCCCCCCCCCCACCCCCCACGCCCCACCACCAACCCCCCCCCCCCCCCCCCCCCCGTACCTTCTCTCTCCCTTCTCTGTCTGTCTTTTGTCTGCCTGTCTGTCTGTCTCTCTCTCACACACACAGATGTGCGCGCATAACTATATTTTTTTTTCCAGACATTTTTTTGTAGCGTATATTTCAGTCACAGGTATTTGTTTTATGTGATGTATCCCAGTGTGTGTATATTCGATGATGACCGGATAGATACGTAGTGATATCATTCCACCACGATCCACGCACTAGGGGCGAAGTCCTGCGGGGTAGCTAAGTGTAACAATCTGCAGTGTGGCGGATACCTATCAGAATGATTGGGACCGACACACTTTCCCTCATATTTTACCTCTGTCTGCACTGGCCGATCGAGTACTTTGACTGCATTTGTTTCCGTAGTTTTAGCGAAGAAACCAAGACACGATTGGTCACTGGTGCGCCTGTTAAAAGTGTTTCATACACCATTTTTATGACATGCTTATCCACAAGGCGCCCCCCCCCCCACCCCACCCACCCCTGCACGGAGCATGGTAGCTTGTACTTGGTCGGCGGTGACTGGGACGTTTGCGTGTGTGTACTTGGGATCGTCCGCTTCCCTCCCCTTTTTCCTCACCATGAGGACGTGTGTTATGTTTTTACCCTCGCGATCCCGGGTATCTCATTCCGAGAGGCACTTACTGCCCCCCCCCCCCCCCCCCCCCCCCCCTTGCTCAGTGTTCGAGTGTGTCAAACTGTCGGTCTCCCACCATCCCTTCTCCCCTTCATCCCTTCATTAAAATATAGCTCTGAAAGGGAATATTATCGACACATTACATTACATTGACTTCCATATTCTAGAAGTCTGGCCGGACTGGACTGACTGACGAACAGTCTGTCTGTCTGTCCTGTCTGTCTGTCTGTCTCTCTCTCTCTCTCTCTCTCAAATGTTTCCCCAAAGTTTGTAAGATCGTTTTCCAGACTGACGGATTGATTGGGTACCCATTTGTGTTTTAAGACGCACGATTTTGTCCCTGTCATTTTTTTTTTCCCTTCTTTCTTTGTCTCTGTCTGTCTGTCAGTTCTGTCTCCCTCCCTCCCTCCTTCCCCAGCCTTCTGATTTTCACAACATTGTAAGTTCTCTTTTCCAGACTGAAAGACAGATTTGATTGCTTATCCAGTCGTGTTTTTCCAGAGACGCGTGATTCATTTCTCCATTGGCTAAATCTTGGCCCCATGTGGAGGAGGAAGAGGGAAAAGAAAGCGTGGTGTAAAAAGAAAATGACGAACTTTGTGTTGCAGCTGTCCGTCAGATGACAAGAGCCCCGTTTCAGGGACAGATACCCATATAGTTTACAGCATGTTTATTGTGAACTCTGAAGGTGGGAAGGGTGTGTGTGTGTGTGTGTGTGTTGGGATTGTGTGTGTGTGTGTTTGTGTGTGTGTGTGTGTGTGGGTGGAGGAGTGGAGGTTGAGATCAAGTTTTGAGGCCCCTGAAGACGAAGTTTATGACTGTGGACCACTTGCAGCAAGCAGGCTGTCTGCCAAAGGAAGAGAGCTGCCCCAATCCATCAATGTTTCCCTGTAGTGGTCCACCGTCAGCCTCCTCACCCCCCCCCCCCCCCCACCTCTCTTCCTCCGCTTGCCGTTCCCCCTTTCTACCTATACACTCATTTTGCACAGCAGCGATTCTCGGATACAAGGCGGTTTTTCTTCTTCAGTTAATAATAACAGGGACTGCTCCCCCCCCCCCCCCCCCCCCCCGCCCCCCGCGCGCACCGCCTGGCATGGGCGAGGCCGTCCCCTATCAAGAGACATCGACAATTAACTCGTCAGCTCTCTCTTGGCAGCCTATGCCAGTCCCTCTGGTCTGAGAGGAGAGTTGGGTGGGGGGGGGGGGGGGGGGTGGGGGGGGTGAGAGAATTGCGTATTTATTGGAGTTTGCATTCCCTCCGTTCCTTGTGCGTGGAATATTCATTCTCTCCTCTCTCTCCTCCCATCCCCCCCCTGTCTGTCTGCCTGTCTCTCTCTCTTAGCAGTCCTCCCCGCCCCCCCCCCCTCCTCTCTCTCCCATGTGTCTGCGCTTGTGCGTACGTGCGGTGCTTGCGCTTGTGACTCATTGCATGCGTGTATGTATATGTGTGTGTGTGAGTGTGACATGCCGCGGCCTGTTTTCTTCTTCTATAAATTGCCATAATCCTGTCGGTGATACTGATCTGTCCACAGTCGGTTAAAACCCGGATATGCATTTTCTGATCCCGATATCCCCCCCCCCCTCCCTCTCCTCTCTCTCAGTCTCTCTCCTCTCACCTCCCTCCCTCCCCCACAAACACGCACATACACAACTCTCTCTCTCTCTCCTCTCCCTCGTCCCTCTCTCTCGCCTCTCTCTCCCTCTCTCTCCCGTCTCTCTCTCTCTCTCTCTCTCTCTCACACACACCACACACACACACACACACACACTCACACACACACACACACACACCACACCTGTTCACATTTGGTCACATTGTGTAACCCCATCACTGCAAGGGTTTTATAGTTTACACTATGTGGTTCTTACCGTTGTCTCTTGTATTTTAAAAAGAATTGAGAGTGTATCCACAGCCCGCATGAAATTTCGTGTAAAAGTGGGTACATTTGAACGGAGAATTAGATGTTTCGAGCAGCAGCCTGTCTTGTACATAGCGGTTTTTTGAAAACCATCGTCTTGTATTGTTATTTCCGTTGTTTCCTCCAATCGTCACGGTTCTTTTGCAGTGTCAGTGTTGAATTGATTGATCGTGTGTGTGTGTGTGTGTGTGTGTGTGTGTAATGTGTGGTTGTCCTGTGTTTGTGATTACTGTGTCCTGTGTCGGCCAGTGTGGTGGTCATGGTGTGTGTGTGTGTGCGTGTCTGTGGACCCCAATTTTAAGACTTCTGTACTCTTGTGTTGTGTCGGGCGTGGCGTGCTGTGCATGCATCATGATGTGCAGGCGAATCGGGACAACATTTTAAGGACAAAATTACGCTTTCACAATTGTTTCGTGTCCCAAATCTGTTGATGACAGATGTGCAGGTGCGAATCGGGCAGTGGTCCCGTGCCCGTAGCACATTATTATTTAGGTGCGGTGGAGAGGGAGGACGCAGGGTTGGAGAGCCCAAAAGACGAGACGAGGGAGGGAGGAGCAGGTGGGAGGGCCCAGGAGGACGGGTTTCAGGAGAGCGAGGAGGGGGTGGTGGGGGGGTGGGACGCAACCCTTGGCGGATAATTGAATACTTGTGGATCCGGTAAGAGACAATCGAGAGGGGGGAGACAGTGGCCGCTTCCAGTCCATCACCTCGGCGGTGTAAGACAACAGTTAATGCGCTGCAATAAAGTGTGATGTAAAAAGAAAAAGGTGGAGAAAGGAGGTTTTTTCGAGGAAGGGTGTGTGTGTGTGTGTGTGTGTGTGTGTGTGGTGTGAGGAGGAGACGGAGGGGACACAATGGCTTGCGTTTGTGCTCTCTGTTTGTACATTGGCAAGTCATTAAAAGCGACAAGCTACACACGTGACGACCTCCAAGTGGACAACGCCAGATTTGGTTCCCCCACATCATTCTGGACTCTCAGCACTTTAGGGTTTCCTTTCTTTCTTTCGTCTTCTTTCTTTCTTTCTCCTCTTCTTTCTTTTAAGATGAGAAATTGACGAGGTCGGGATGGGATTTTTATCTAAAATACCACAAACCTATACATGAATGCACATGTAGACATGTGTACAAGTGCAAATACATAACATGCAATCGACACATGCTTGCTTAAGGGCATATAGTATGTACATACACATGCGCGTCGCGCGCGCGCGCGCACGCACGCACGCACGCACGCACGCACGCACGGCAAAAAACACTCACACACACACATCACTCATACTCACTCATACTCACTCCACTCACTCACCTCCCTCACACACACACACGAACAGGTTTAGTTGTACAATCTCACGTACTTGCATGCATTGCAAACTACCGCACCACATGTTGATCTTATTGTCCGTTTCCTGCTTAATATTCATTTTCAACTGCGTTCTCCTCAATATAACCCCCCCCCGCCGGCCCAAACCCACCACACACAACCACCTCACTCTCTCTTCTCTCTCTCTCTCTCTCTCTCTCTCTCTCTCTCTCTCGCTCTCTATATCTCTCTCTATCTCTCTGGGTGTGTGTGTGGTGTGTGTGTAAGACGACGTGCGTGCGTCGGGCTTGTGTGGGTCTGCTTGGTGGAGACATTTCATTTTTTTTTTTTTTTTTTAGAAATAGAAATGAATGGAGTTGTGCATTCTTAGTTTGAAACAAAGGGTATGGATTTGGGTCCATTCGGGGGGGGGGGGGGGCGGGGGGGGGGGGAGAGACACACACACACACACACACACACAAACACACCACACACCACACACACACCACAACACACACACACAACTGTATACGCACACGCGCGCACATTTGTGTGTATGTTTACAGTATGTCTGCTTGCCTGTTGCTCTGTGTCTTCTCTTTGAAGTGAAAATTTAATCTTTCTCCCTCACACCCAGAATGTTTACTAAGTTTCTAGGCACGCTTATCCTATCGCATGCGCGCGTACACAAAACAGACAGACCAGACAGGCACACACACTCACATACGCACACCACACACACACACCACAACACACACACACACGCACCACGCACGCACCGCAGTGACAAACACCCTCACACAGACCCACACAGGCCACAGACAGACAGGACAGACAGACACACACACACACACACCACACACAACACACACACACACACACACACACACACACACACACAACACACAAACACACCACACACACCACACACACACACACACAACACACAACACACACACACACACAACACCCACACACACACACACAAACCACACAACACACACACAACACCCACACACACCAAACACACCACACACACACACACACACACACACACACACACACCACACACAAACCACATCCTTCCTCCAGTTCTCTCCTGGCAAACTCGACCTCGTCATTGTCAGCATTACACCCGCCCGTTGCTTTGCTTCCCCCCCCCCCTCCCCCGCCTTGACTAAACCCCACGTCGCTCCACCCACCCCCACCCCCACTCCACCCCTCTCTACCCCTCCCTCCTTTCCAAGCCGACTCTTTTCTAGGGGGAAGAGAATAATGAAGTTGCATAATTGAAGTTTCGCAAAGATTGGCGATCACAATGCGCGGTATGTATTCATGTCTGAAAACCTATATGGTGTGTCTTGTGCCGGGGGGAATTGGTCAAGATCGATGGGGACGATGGGGGAAGGAGAGAGAGAGAAGAGAGTGATAGCTAGATATCCAACCCCGTGGTTAGTCGCTGTGACTTGAGGGGGGGGGGGGGGGAGGGGGGGAGGGCTTTTGTTGTTGTGTTTTTTTGTGTTAACCAGTAGGCTGGGGACATTTGGCGGGCGCCAGAATCTTCTTCTCCTTCTTGTTCTTCTCCTTTTCCGTATTCTTCGTCTTTTTCTTACTTCTTCTTTTTTCTTCTTCGTCTTCACATCTTCTCCTTCATCATCTCATCATCATCTTCTTCTTCTTCTTCTTCTTTTTTTCGTCGTCGTCGTCGTCGTTGTCGTCGTCGTCGTCGTCTTTTCTCTGTCTGTCTGTCTCCTAATTTCAGTTCAACAGACAAGAAAGACAGCTTTGGCGTTCTGTGGTTAAGCAAATGACATGCCTGTTTCTCTCACTGACTGTGGTGCTTACGGCACCCAAGCTAAAAACTGCCCAGCCCAGACACAGGCAGTCAAGGCTCCACATAACAAACAGGGAAACACATGTTTGTCACACCAAGAGAGCATAAGCGGGCCTATGGAATCCTTTGAATGTTGTGGGAATGTTAATATCCTACTTCGCATGGCCTCATTTTTACTTTTTTTTTGTTTTTGTTTGTTTTTGTGACGTTTCATGCTATTAAAAAGAAACGGGGGGAGGGGAAGAAGGTTGGGTCCTCACATATGATTTTGCCTGTGAATGGAATTGGTACGTTAAAAAACATTCCACCCCAAGTCAGGTTAAAGAAGAAGAAAAAAGTGTAACATCTCACCAAAAAAGCCTTGAGTTGTGAACATTGACATCAGTGCCTAGGCACACCGAAGTAGGTCCTTTTTGCAGCCGGAAGGAATGCTGTCAGTAAGGAGTTATAGTCTTACCCCCCCCCCCCCACACACCCACACCACACACACACACACACCACACACACACACACACAAAACACACACACACACACCACACAAACCGCTGGCACTGTCTGGGCATGGATCCAGTTACACCTTGGGATCATTGGCGCCGAGCTGTCGTTCCACACACTGCTGGTGCACCTGGAAGAATTGAAGCAGGTCAGTAGGATGGTTCACATGAGGGATGTCGATTTGTTGGTGCTGGGGTGGGTGTGTGTGGTGTGGTGTGTGTGTGTGGGTGTGTGTTGTGTTGTGTGGGTGTGTGTGTGTGTTGTTTGGTGGGTGTGTGTGTGTGTGTGTGTGTGTGTCCCCGTTAGCCCAGCACGTCCCAATGCTGTCTTCAGGGATACATAACCGGAGAAATGGGATTGCCAGAGGCGACTGTGGGGAAGTTGTTAGCTGCCAGGCAATTCTGTGTAAGAGAAGTGCTTTTGCGGGTCTGGCATTTTCCAAGCTGGGAAATCAGCGACAGGGACATCCAGGAAAGGGGAGGGTGGGTTTCAGGATATATCAGCACACTGCAGATTCGTGAGCAGTGAGGGGCCCTTGTGCCCTGCACTTGGGGGGACTCCTTCTGCCACAGCGGTTATACAGGGCATCCTAGACGATAACACCGTGACCCTGTCATAAGGGGGGCGCTTGATCTGTGTCTTTTGGAGTGAAGCGTTCGTTGGATTGCTGTGGCTATAGACCGCCTTCTCCAGGAAATGGGAACTGAACGTTCCTCCAGTCGTAGTGTACTGCCCAGTGGTGACGCCGATTCGTCCATTGGAATGGCGGACTCCCCAGTTCGCATGTCATCCGGGATTAGTAGCGATTTGTGAGTGGGGCCTGGCGTGGACGTGGGCGAGCGCTCATCCATCCCTCGACATGTCTTCGGGCGCTCAACCCAGCGGCATGCAGACGGTAGACCGACTCGGGCGCACATCAGGGGGGGGGGGGGGGGGGGGGGGGGGGGGGGGGGGGGGGGGGGGGGGGGGGGGCGCAGGAGGGGCGGCCAGGAACCGGGGGCCCCAGGGGGGGGGGGGCATGAACGGGAGTAGTAGAGAGAAGTAAGGGGGGGGCAGCCAGGACGGGCGGGCAGCAGGATCCCGGGGGGCGGGGGGGGCAGGGGGGGGGGTGAGCAGCGGGAATTGTTCGAGGTAGCTAGGCAACAGCGCGATAGCAGATGCCGCGGAAGAGAGGACACGACCCTGACATGTCAGTTTGTCACGCGTGGTGTTTCATTAATGCGGCATGTCTGCACGGTACCGGTACCGAGTACCGGAGTGCAGGATGGTATTCGTGGCGCAGTGCATGAGAAGTGGATGACCTTCAAGTGCTGGGGAAACGTTAGTTGGCCTTGGCCAGCCTGCAAGCGCTTTTTTTTAACACGTTACCCAGTCAGTGGTCCTCGGGTTAAGGGTAATGGTTTTTGAGGGTGGCAAGTTTGCTGCGTTTTGTTTTTGTAGAAAAAAAAAAATTGTGACCAGTTGATCCGTTTTCGTTAGTGTTCAATAGCTATGGTGGTGAACGAAAGTGATTGGTCAGTTTCAGATGAATTTTTTAACAAGCAAGGCAGCAAATGGGCCGATGTTGCGAAGACAACATTTCAGCAGCACACCGCATAAGAGTGCAGTTCAGTGCAGTGTTTGTAACAATGTTTATAGAAGAAGAAGAAGAAGAAGAAGAAGAAGTAGAAGTAGTAGTAGTAGTAGTGTGGTGATGGTGGTGGTAGTTTCGAAAAGAAAATAAATGGCTGGCATACATACGATCCACTTTGTGTACAGTACATAGGAGACGTCATGTGATACAACTTGCTTTTATTTAAGATGCACACGTCTGTTAGCACGTGTTGAGCCCAGCGGGAGAGCTTTAAGTTTCTAGCCAGGCATTGAGAATTCGAATCCAAAAACACACACACATATGCGCGCAGTGCGCATACACTCGAACTTGTACACACACATGCGCGTGCACACACACACACAACACACACACACACACACACACCACACACACACAACACACACACATTGGTCAGCCTTAACGTGTTGTTGTTCTGATGGTAAGGTAGGTTATGCAGATTCTACAGCCTCCCCAGCCCCCTTCCCCTTTATTACTTTCGGTGAACCTTGAACTTGAGTATGTTCATGCGCATCCCTTCGCTTCAAAACCCCCCCCCCCCCCCCACCCTCCCCCACTCCCCACCGTTCATTTCCTTCCAGGAAACAAAAGTTCCGTCAAATGAAATGTATTACCAGTGGATCTATCTGTTAGATGAAGACAATGTCAGTAAATCGATCCGGAAATTTCCAAGAAATAGTTCAATGAGGCGGATAGCATGCAAAAAATGAAATCGGAAAACATAGTGAAATCGATGTTGTGAGGACATCGTACGATATAGATGTTGTGAGATGGGTCAACGCACGATATGTTGACATGAAAGGAGAACTCAGATGTCAAGCCATGTGCCCCCCCCCCCCCCCCCCCCCTTCCCCCCCCGTGCTGTTGACATCAAACCCCCCCAGGAATTGCCCCCCCCCCCCCCCCCACCCCCCCCCCCCCCCCCCCCCCCCCCCCCCAAAAAAAAAAAAAAAAAAAAAAAAAAAAAAAAAAAACATAGCGACCAAGGAAAAGGCGCAAACGCCTTTTTCCAGCACAAGTGGTAACTATGTCCTCATCTTGTTGACTCAATTGCGAACTCACCCCCCCCCCTCCTCCTCCCTTCCTCTCCCTCTTTAGCATTTTGTGTGTGTTTGAACGTAGAGAACCCCACTATTGCTGCAGTTCTTTCTTCCCTTCTTCGCCCCCCCCCCCCACCCCCCCCCCCCCCCCCCCCCCACCCACCCCCCCCCCCCCCCCCCCCCCCCCCCCCCCCCCCCCCCCCCTTCCTCCTGTTTCTTAGTACTTTCTGTCCCCTTCCTACATGCCCACTGGTACTTTCTTTACCCCCCTTTTATCCTGTCCCGACTCCCCTTCTTTCCTTCTCCGTCTTCCTATCTTTTTTCCGGCTTTGTTCATTCGTTACCTTCCTCGCGTCAATGCTT
>JADBJO010002940.1:225000-230000 GCA_016801955.1 Conus betulinus | reverse complement strand
TATGTGTCTGTGCATGTGCTCATAGACATTGTCATACATTGACATTGTTTATGTGTCTGTGCATCTACACCATAGACATTGTTATGTGTCTGTGCATCTACACCATAGACATTGTTATGTCTGTGCATCTACACCATAGACATTGTTTTGTGTCTGTGCATCTACACCATAGACATTGTCATGTGTCTGTGCATGTACACCATAGACATTGTGATGTGTCTGTGCATCTACACCATAGACATTGTCATGTGTCTGTGCATCTACACTGTAGACATTGTTATGTGACATCTGTGTTTGTATATCTACACCATCTGTGTGCGTCCACACCATAGACATTGTCATGCGCTGTGCATCTACACCATAGACATTGTTATGTGACTGCATCTACACCATACACATTGTTATGTGACTGCATCTACACCATAGACATTATTATGTGTCTGTGCATCTACACTGTAGCCTTTGAAAAATACACTGGAGCCTTGTTTGCACTTAGCGTCTATACTATATCATTCATGTGTCTAAGCATCATGCACATGTAACCTTGTGTGTCTGTCCATCTACAGACTATAGCATCTGTGTGTCTGTGCATCTACACTGTAGCTTTGTGTGTCTGTGCATCTACACTATAGCCTTGTGTGTGTGTGCATCTACACTGTAGCCTTGTGTGACTGTCTGCACTGACATACATCTATAGCCTTGTGTGTTTGTCTACACCATAGACGCTATAGTCTGTTGTGTGTTAGTGCATCTATACTATAGCCTTGTGTGTGTGTGCATCTACACTATAGCCTTGTGTGTTAGTGCATCTACACTCTAGCCTTGTGTGTGTGTGCATCTACACTATAGCCTTGTGTGTGTTTGTGTGCATCTACACTATAGCCTTGTGTGTGTGTGTGCATCTACACTATAGCCTTGTGTGTTACACTGTGCATCTACACTATAGCCTTGTGTGTGTGTGCATCTACACTATAGCCTTGTGTGTTGTGGTGTGCATCTACACTATAGCCTTGTGTGTCTGTGCATCTACACTATAGCCTTGTGTGTCTGTGTCTACACTATAGCATTGTGTGTTAGTGCATCTACACTATAGCCTTGTGTGTCTGCCTACCTCTTGCCATAGACATTGTCTGACATGCCCGCACATATGAGACCTCAGACGTTTGGCCTCCATGCATTAAAACCGTTGACATCATCTTTTATACGTCGGCTGAAATGAAAATAAAACCAACCATCACCACCCTGGCTATCGTTTTGTATTTGATTTTTACATAAACGCCATCGGTGGAGTCTTGTGTGCACGAGCTTGACGAGCGACAGTGGCTGCCGGGTAGGTAGCACGTGCGTGCAGAAAGTGCCGTCAACTCTGCAGCTTTGTGGGCAGTGGCGGAGCCCAATAGCTTCCAGCGAACACGACTTAATCGATGGCGGCCACCCTTTAGTGCCTACAAGCTGCCTTTCTCTTTGCTTCTACAACTCCTAGTATTGATCCTTCACTCTGATCCCCCCATTGCTAGGGAGGGGTCGGGGTCGGGTGGGTGGTATGACGGTGAGGGAAGGGGGGGGGGGGGGGGGGGGGGGGGCGCGTGATGATTCGTCGCTATTGTTTCCTGTCTGTGTCTTCATCTCTCTGAACTCCCCACCCCTACTCCCATCCACCCCCCCTCACCCTTCTCCCACTTTTCCGCCGCCTTCATCCTCCCCAACGTCTTGCTCCACCGTCCACTTTCGACCCCCCACAACCCCCCCCTCTCTCTCTCTCTCTCTCTCTCTCCTCTCCCTCCCTCCCTCCCTCCCTTTCACTCTGCTTGCCCTCCCTCCTTTTATTTCATCCTAAGGTGTCCCTAGAGCCGTTTGCGTTTTGGGGTCTGCTGCCTGCATTGGGTTTTGTTGCATCGCCTGCTGCCTGGTTGCGTGGATAACGTTATTTAATTTTTTGAAAGGCGGGCTGGGGTATATGAGAGGGGCAGGGGTTGGGGAATGGGGGGGTGGGGGTGGGGGTGGGGTGGAGGACGGGGGATGGGTGAGAAAGAAGCACGAGTCCTTACGGCGGGGGGAGGGGGGGGAGTGGAGAAGAAGGGGCGGGGTTGGCACTGTTTGGCGCATTAGATAAAAGGTCTGTTCTAATGTTTCCGTGTTGTTGAGGGTGGTGGCGTGTTTGCCCCAAGCTCAGGAGGCTATAAATGAATGCTATATTTATTTGTTGGAGATAAAGGGGGGGGGGGGGGGGGGGGGGGGGGATGAGAGGATGGGGATGGGTGGTCTTAGCTCCGGCTTCTGCACTTGGACATCTGCACTACAGTTGCAGCTGTTGGTTCGTCTAAGGTTCAGAACCTTCCAGATTTGGAAGGGAGGGGTCGGGGATGGGGGGGGGTAGAGGGCAAGGGAAGGGGGGGGGGGGGGGGGAGGGAGAGCTGGGTAGGTGTTTGGGGGGGGGGGGGGGGGAGGAGAGGCGAGATCTTTGGCTACTGCGTTTTAAGCAGTTATTGTGAGGTTCAGTGCCATCGGGATAGGTGGGACGGTTGGGGGATTAAGGCAGGGAGGGAGGGGGTGGGGATGGGGGGAGGGAAGGAGAGAGCTGGTGTTTCTGCACTTGCAGCAGTTAGTTTATCTGAGTTTCGGAACCATTGAGAGAACGGGGAAGGAGAGAGTAGTGGAGATGGGGGGGGGGGGGGGGGGGGGGGGCGGGGGGGGACAAAGCGAGGATGTGGGTGGGTGTGTTGTGTGCGAAAGAGAATGGAAAGGGGAGACGTAAGAGAGAGTCGACGTCTTCTGCGGTTGTGGGGAGCAGGCGTGGTGTGTACAAATGGCCCTCTGTGGGGGCGGATTGGGGGACAGCACCGAACATGGTTTATGTACGGACAGTGCGCAGTGCTTGCGTCTCTTCGCGGCTCTTGACTTGGTGCACATATCTATGAGGATGCTGGGTCCCTCTGTGTGTGTGTGTGTGTGTGTGTGTGTGTGTGTGTGTGTGTGTGTGCGTGTGTGCCTGCGCGCGCGCGCACGCGCGTGTTCGTGCGTGTGCGTGCGTGCGTGGATACGTGAAAGCATGCATGCATATGTGGAGGAAGAGGGGTGTAGGGTCCCGTGTTGGTGTAAAATGTATTGCTGCTGGCTTGAAAGTCTGCGAAGAATATTCCTCTTTCCTGTCATTGTCGTTGACTTTTGCCATTTCATGGGAAAGTACAGGTCAAAGGATGGGCTTGTTCTTGCTTTTCAAAGCACTCATCCCCCCCCTTTTCCCCCAGGTAAGAAAGTAGTCACTGCACTCATCCCCCCGCCCCCCATCCTGACTTTAACACACACACACACCCACACACACACACACACACACCAACAAGCAAATCAACTGATCAGACGTGCACAGGCCGCGGGACCATTTGAATGGGTGAGAGTTTGTTTACCCCCAATGCTCCAATGCACAGTCGTTTTGTCTTTGTGTCAATGGAATGCAAAAGATGTGTGCCTATGTGAAAGATCTCGATGTTTGAGATGTTCACAGCGTTTTTGAATGGACCTTTTCTCCCTGCACATGTGTGTGTGTGTGTGTGTGTGTGTGCGCGTGTGCGCCCTGCGTGAGAGAGAGAGAGAGAGAGAGAGGAGAGAGAGAGAGAGAGAGAGAGAGAGAGAGAGAGAGAGAAGAGAATGGGAAGATGAGTGTACCAACCCAACAGTCGTTTTAGTATCTGAGAAAAGTTTTAACTTGGCTTCTTTGCAACAAGGGATACAATGATGTTTGTGAAAGTACGCGAAGCAAGCACACTATTGATATATTTATGAATTTTGTCTCTCTGTTTCTTTGTCTGTATGTCTCTCTCCCCCCCCCCCCACCCCCCCCCCCACCTCCTCTCTCTCCTCCTCTCTCTCTCTCTCTCTCTCTCTCTCTCCGTCTCCTCTCTCTGTGGCACTCTCTCTCGGAAGCTTGCTCAGTCTTTGTCTGCCTGCCTGCCTATCTTTTCTCTCTCTCTCCGGCTCTCTCTGTCTCTCTCTCTCTCTCGCTCTCTCTCTCTTCCCCCCCCCCCCCCCCCCCCATCGATCCTATCTTTTCCTCTGTCCTCGTCTATCCGCCCCACCTCTCTCACCTCCTTTCTGTCGGTTCATGGTCATGTGCGTATGTGTCGGGGTTCATGGTCATCTGCGTATGTGAAGAAATCAGTAGATTGATGAGTGCATAGATAGTTTCCTAGCTCGTCCTCATGTTTGCACTCTGAAATTGGCAGTGTCCTTATTTTCATATTCCAAAACCGTAAAACATAAACAGTACAACCGAACCGAGTCACGAAAGTTTCGAATCATGATCATGACAACGAAATTTGTCATACACACACACACACACACCTCTCTCTCTCTCTCTCCTCTCTCTCGCCTCTCTCTCTCGGCTCTCTCGCTCTCTCTCTTTAAGTAGAAGTATGCAGCAGGAGTTATTATTTGCGCACAAATATGGTATCTTAACTTAACTGCAATTACGATTAGTTCACGTAGTTCTTCATGGTGTGTTCTTTTCTCGAGTCCAAGCTGTCGATGAGACATAAAATATAGCCATCATTTCCACGTCACGTGCTTGTACACACTCATCCAGGCTTGTGGAGACATCTGCATGCGTTTGCTCTGGTACACACATGCACGTATAAACTCGTTTCAGACGCACCAACGCGCCGGCACGTAGACATACCAATTCACTCATGCTATAGAGCACACTTTCACAAAAATCTACATAAATATAGCATGCATGCAATCTCGCCCCCTCCGTCTACTTACAGACTGAAGGGACTAGAGAGAGAGAGAGAGAGAGAGAGAGAGAGAGAGAGAGATCCCTGTCTCCATCCCCATCCAAACGTGTTCAAACGCTTTCAATGGAAGTCCTCCAACCAAACGGTGTCGGTGGCTTCGTATCTGTTTCCCCGAGGACTCGCCTCCTCTCACCTCCCCCTCAACCAGCACTAACTACTCCCTCCCCCCACCCCCCACTCCGCCTCCCCTCCACCCCCCTTCCACAAGGC
>JADBJO010002940.1:205000-220000 GCA_016801955.1 Conus betulinus | reverse complement strand
TAAATGCGTTCGTCTTTGAGATGAGATAGGGGGTGGAGTTAGGGGTGGGGTGAGGGGAGGCCAGGGCGAGGGTGCTTGGGGTAGAAAGGAGTGTGTGCGTTAGGTGGGGGTTAGGGGGGGGGGGGGGGGGGGGGGGGAATCAGGGCCCAGAACAGACGAGACAACAGAGCGTGACAAATAGCATGATGGTGCGCGTCTTAGCAATAGTCAGTGGGCGAGTTATTCCTGCAGAACTGTGTCGTAAAACCTGCTTAGACGGTTTTGATAGTAAGTGAACGAATGAAACAGAATCTCTGTCTCTCTCTCTCTCCTCTCTCTCTGTGTGTGTGTGTGTGTGTGTGTGTGTGTGTGTGTGTGTAACTACCTGTCTAGCTAGCTAGAGAGAGAGAGAGAGAGGGGGGGGGGGGGGCGCTGCAGGCATACCGAGGGAGGGAAGAGAACAGAGAATGGAAGAATTAGATAATGATGACGTGTGGTGTTTTTTTTTTTAAAGATATGGAAGGGCGGGGCCCTCCCACCACTGTCTCTGCCTTTCTTTTTCGTGCCCCCTCTCCCGTCTTCCCGCACACCTCTCTTAAAAAAAAAAAAAAAAAAAAAAGGGGGGGGGGGGGGGGGGGGGGGCGGGATCATTCCCCCGTATCTCCACCCTCATCGGTACAGCAGATTGCGATTCGCCGAGACTCATTTGTGGCGCCAAGTTTACAGTGGAATCCAAAACAGTTGGATATAATACAGTATGATTCAGTACGATGGGGTGCAGTGATAAACAACATCCACAGTAGATGACGTGGCCGCACGCGCCTGCACGAAAGCACTCGAGGCTCGAGCGTACACACACACACACACACCACACACACACACACACACACCGTGTGGACGCTCGTACGCACGCACGCACGCATGCACGCACGCACGCACGCACGCGCGCGCGCACACACACACACACACACACACACACACACACACACACACATAGACACACACACACACACACACACACACACACACGCTCGCTCGCTCGCTCGCGCGCGCACACCCACAGAGACACACATACGCGCGCAAAATGACCCCTTTCCCCCCTCCCTCACCCTCCCTCACCCTTTCCCCCCCCCCCCCCCCCCCCCATTCCCCCTCTGTCCCTCACCAGATATGGGGCGGGATGAAGTTTTATACATCTCGATTATAGACAGAGTTCTCAACTCGGTAGTCTGAACTGAGCGTGGGGGATAAGCTTCAAACCTGCCCCGGCTCGTTAAACTTTGTGAGCCGAGGGGAGGGTTGAAAGGGGGAGGGCTGGGGAGGGGGGAGGGAGGGAGAAGAAGCGACTATCGAATGCACAGGCAGACCATCAAAACTTTGTGAGGCGGCCATTATTAGCATTCAGAGGTAGCCAGGCGATCAGGAATCTCTTCTCCTCTCTCCCCCCCCCACGCCCTGACAAAGTGCTCCCCTGTCGAGCTTCTCCTCTTCCTGTCTGTCATTAGCCAGGCAGGAGGGGAAGAGAGAGCGAATTGAGGAGGAGGAGGAGTGGGGGGGGGGGGGGGGGGTCGGGAGGACGGGGGTCTGCTAAATCTTTCTCCTTTGCTTCTGGGAAGAGTGGGGGCAGGGGGGCGTGAGGGAGGGGGGGCGGGGGGGGGGGGGGGGGTTCTGGGGGAAATGGGAGCGTCCCCGGGTTTGAAATCTGTCTCGACTCTTCTTTCTCTGTTTTCAGTTTCATGTAGTCAGAGTTGCCCGCAGAGCGTCAAGTGCTGGTTCTTGTGATCACTTTCTGACTTTGGAAAGGTGCCCCACCTTAGGTATGCGACTATAGGAGCGAGTGTTCAGCCAGTTTCAGGGGAGTTCAGCATGCTGAATTTTTGTGGCGAGACGCAACGTACAGGGGAGGTAATCGCTGACTCAAGAGTGAAGACCAAAGGTCGGCTCCCACCAATTCACTCTCTCTAGGCTCGAGTTTTTATTTATTTATTTATTTTTAGTTTAGTGTACCTCTTCATCAAGATCGGACTTGGTTCTCGTCTCCGATTCTGTGTCAGACGTGAGTTGTTACGTACAACTCTTCACCGGAGTGACGAAGGCAGAACGCGGAACGCCTCGACTTTCCTTCAGTACACAGCATGGAGCGAATGAATCGCCGATGTTGGGGAATGAGCTTTACGTCGGAGTCGCTTGACTAGTCGATGGGCACACTGCTTTCCTGCGATCCTCGCCTCGTGTGACAATGGGCAGGCAACGAAAGAGCCAGCGCAAGTACAAAGTCTTGTGACATCTCGACTCAGAATGTACACCACAAAAAAAATATGAGCCATCAAAGCGCTTTGGAGGCCAGAGGCCACAGTGAACCGAACATAGCTCAGACTGAACAGTCTCCTCCAACCGTGTGTATTGTGTGATAAAGGATCCCTACGATGACGTCATTCACAGTCTTTGAATACCGGAACCACCCTATAGCTGATGTCCGATTTCAGGTGCAGGAGTTCAGCCGTGACCCAGTCCTTTGGCCAGCTGGGCGTCCTTTCACTGTTGTCTGCTTGCTTTCTAACCACATAGCTTGGATTTGGATGGTTGAGGAAAGAAAAGAAAAGGGGAAATCGGCGTTCAAACACAGTGAAGATCCTGAACAAATGAATAAACAAGTTGTGAAAATAGCCCAGTTGTCAGCCTGCGGCCTGCCTGACCCCCCTCCCCCTCTCTCTCTTCATCCCCCCCCCCCCTCTCAATCCGCATCCGCATGGTGTGTGTGTGTGGGGGGGGGGGGGGGGGGGGGGGAGAGAGAGAGAATGTGTGTGTGTGCGCGTATATATATATATATATATATGCGAGAATTAATTCATGGCTGAGGTGCATTAATTTACGATGTGATACTTGTTGCTCTCAGCTGTGAGATCCACTTGTGTGACACAGGCTTTAGAGCAGATAAAGGGCGGGGTGGCGATGGGGTATTGGGATGGAAAGAAAGGGGCAGGAGAGGGGGTGAAGGGGGATGAGAGAGAGAGAGAGAGAGAGAGAGAGAGAGAGAGAGAATGATAAAATTTGTATATGAGAGAGAGAGAGAGAGAGAGAGAGAGAGAGAGAGAGAGAGTTGGTGCTGAACAAGAACAACGGGCCACCAGTGTTTAATTGTCTAAAGCCCAGATAAGGCTGAACATGCACGGAGATGGATGGATGGCACAACTAGTCTGACAGCGATGCGCCAGGGAGAGGCACAAGGAAATCCATTCCCTACTCCCCCCTCCCCCCCCCCCCCCCCTTTCCCCTTCACACGCAGGCGTATTGGTTGCCATAGGAGATCTGGAGGAACGAGGGAGGGAGAGAGAGAGAGAGGGGGGGGGGGGGAAGGGAGGGAAAGAGAGAGATTCATACGCAGACGCAGAGAGAGAGAGAGAGAGAGAGAGAGAGAGAGAGAAGACGAAGATGCCGGTGGGAGCGGAGAAGTACCTGGGAACAATCCTACACCACCACCACCCTCTCAATCCTTCAGTGTGTTGACATAGGGTGCAAACACATACAGGGCATCCCATTAGGACGTCAAGGGACATAACTACTGTGCAGGTGCTATTTTGTCATGGCTATAGGACACGACACAACAGAACCCCCATGGAAGCGTCCCCATGAGTGTACCAAACCCATATTTCATGACCGCAGAACCCACCGGCGAAAGACACCACCACTGTCGAGCAAACTGCTGCACGCATCCCGCAGCCCCATTCGTTTCCGTTGTGCTGACAGGCGAAAACAGTATAACTCCAGACACAACCAAGTGACATGCCCTCTGAAGGGGATCCCGCGCTGCCGATCTTTCCCCCGCTGTCATCAGGACTCCCCATGTGGTCAGTGGGTGTTTCTTCGCCATCACTGAGCCTTTTCTCAGAGTCGGCCAAAAGACGGACAAGGCAAGATACAGCCGAAGGTGCCAGTGGGCCCTAGAAGAGCGCTGTCGTCAGCTGCCGAACCAACCAGCAGAGACCAATCCTGCACCACCCTTGGAAGCCAGCGCTGTGTTTCACACCGAGCGTAGGCATGATAGCGGAACCGATGCCAAGCGTGAAAAGGCGGTTTTAGGAGCAATTCACCGGCTTTTGCAGATTGAGGGTGAACTTGTCGGGCCATCTCTCAAAAACCATCTGTTTTCATGACGGATAATTTTTTTTTTTGTTGTGCTGAGAGAGAGAGAGAGAGAGAGAGAGAGAGAGAGAGAGAGAGAGAGAGGGGGGGGGGAGAAGGGGGTGAGGGATGGGGGGGATAGTTGGATCGGGTGCCAAGCGCTGAGGTGACGTGCCAATGTCGGGAGCTTGGAGCCGATGACAACCGTGTCTTGAGAGGCACCTGATGGTCATGAATATCTTGGGTGAATGGAATTGATGCAAAGAGGACATATGCCGTATTCCTCTTGAGTCAGTAAGGTTCCCCGTAAGACATCGTGTGTGAACTCGCGACTTTATAGCAAACTGAACGGAAACACGTCACGACCATTGCACCAAACTCACGCGGCTCCTTTGCGCGCTAGAGCTCATCACACACTGCTGCAAAAAAGCTGCTGTAGAGACGGATGAAAATCGGCCGTGACGGATTTTTTTTTTTTTCATGCCGTCAACTTCCGTTGCCGAATAAAATAAGCTACCAGAACCTCTGGCCGTTTTGTGTATGTCTGAAAGTCAGGTCTGTTAGTGTCCCGTTTTTAAATGTAATTTTTAGCCAATGCACAAGTAAACCTTTTAAGACGATACGACAGTGTTGATTTAACTCCCAGCGGTCGGCTGGGCTATGGACAACATCAATGGAGTCAGCTTGGAAATAGGCCCGTTCTGTTTCTTGGTTGCTTCAGTCCACAACAACCTCCATCACCTGTACCTCAAGCGCTCATGTACAAGAAGTTTGTTGTCTGCGGAAGAAGTCGAACTGAAGGAAGATGAGGAGGGGAGAGAGAGAGAGAGAGAGAGAGACAGAGAGAGAGAGAGAGAGAGAGAGAGAGAGAGGGGGATTTGGAGGTGGAAGGGGACAGACAAAAGACAAAACACACGGACAGACAGACAGAAAAGAAAGGGGCATTAGGAGAGGAAGGTGGGGTGGAAGTAGAGGAGTTGGAAGGAACAGATGTTTTAAAAAAAACAAACAAAAAAACATGGAGATTGCGGCCACTGATGAACGCAGACTTGGTTTATGATTTTTGTCTTTGTCACTTTGAACAGGTAACGAGGAACTCTCATCATCAACCAAGTAACATGCCCATTCAAATAATGCTATTTTGTGGTAACCCCCGCCCCCTTCCCTGGTTCCCTTCCCATTCAGACTCGCTATTAGCATTCTATAAACAAAAGACAGAGTATAGCCTCCAAGTACTCTCCCTTGAGTATACATGAAGTGTGAAAACGAATAACTTTAATTGAAAAAAAAAAAAAACAAAAAAGTCCACAACTTACAGAGCCAGACGAAACTAGTTTTAGTGTGCGCGCGCGTGCGTGCGTGCGTGCGTGCGTGCGTGCGTGCGTGCGTGTGTGTGTGTGTGTGTGTGTGTGTGTGTGTGTGTGTGTGTGAGAGAGAAGTATATTAATCTCCAATATATTTCCGAAAACCGATTATACATCTACAATTTCTACATTAATGAAAATGCCTCCACAGTGTCATGAAGAACAGCAGAGAGAGCATTCTTCGCACAAGCAACAATTGCGGGCCTAGTACTCCTTTCAGCATTATATTTAAACCCACTGGGAAAAATTTTTGAAGTTATTTAGAAAAGTATTACCTCACCTTTGACAGTCCGGTTTACATCACGGACCTTCCTGTCATACAGCTTTATAACACATTTTTTTATATAACATCTTTCTCTCTGTCCCTGTCTCTCTTTCCGTCTGTCTGGTCTTGTCTGTCTGCCTGCCAGACTGTCTGTCTGTCTGTCTCTCTCTCGCGAGTCGCGCGTGCGCGTGTGTGCTCTTTTGTGTGTGTTGTCTTGTGTGTGTGTGTGTGTGTGTGTGTGTGTGTGTGTGTGTGTGTGTGTGTGTGTGTGAATAGGGTCTCTGTCCATGTTCCCAGTAAAAAAGTATCCAATGTTTTGATGCCTGTTTTGTGGCATTTAGTTTGCTAGCGATGGCAGATATGAAAAATGTCTAATTTAAGCCAGTAACTTAACTGTTTTAAAGTAAAGAATCATTGTCATTATCATTCACTTAGCGCACATGCGGACACGAGGCACTTATAAAAAGACTTTTAAGATTTCCCTTTTGTCATTGCGGCTTCGTAGTTCATCTTTCACTCCCACCCCCCACCCCCCTCCATCTCAACTCCCTCACCCTTACTCTTTATTCCCCACTGTCTTCCAAGTTTTATGGACTAGTGCTTTCAGAACGTCTCTTATGGCCCATGTCGTTGTCAGTTCACGTCCAACGCGTCGCCAACCCAAAGTAAGGTGTTCCTATAGGGCCAGAAAGCAAGGAATTGCAATGGCGCTCATCTGTAGTCTTTGCTGTTGGACACAACGGATTGTTTTTTTCTTCCTAAGAGATGAAGCAGGATAGTGATTGTTTGCTATAGAAGAGAAAAGTGGGTTTTTTTTTTTTTTTTTTTGTGCACAATCTTCATATTCTTTGTTATTACAGTCTTGGGCTGTCAACACTTTGGGCCGGAGGAGGGGGGGGGGGGGGGGGGGGGATGTCACATGATGAAAAAGTTACCAGCATCTAAGGCACTGTTACCATTCAGAAGAAAAAGGTTATGATGAAAAAAATTAGCTGTAACAAGGCATTGTTGTGAATGTCATAGTAACATCCCTAAGTTGTATCAGACAAGACTGTGCTAAGTGCTAGCCATTGTAATTTCTCAGATGATGATGATGGTCGTCGTCGTCGTCAACAAAAACAGCAACAAAAAGTTATGATGATGATGATAAGAGGAAGAAGAGGAATAAGAATAAAGAAAGTTAGTAGAATTAAATAAAAAAACAGGGGGGGGGGGGGGGGGGGGGGAGGGCTATATAACCCAGTAGACATCGCACAATTGGCAGCTGTTCACCTGTCTCCCTCTCCCCCCCTCTGTGTGTGTGTGTGTGTGTGTGTGTGTACACAATTTCTGTTATTTTTTATAAAGCGCATAGCGCCATTTGTTAGTGATGATGTGCTCTCTACGTTATCATCATCATCATCATCATCATCATCATCACCGTCGTCTTCGTCGTCATTATCATCCTTAAAATCAAAGTTGCTGTTGGAAAGGATGAGGGTTGGGGGAGGGTGAGGTGGTCAGAGAAGCAGGATTTTGGGGGCTGTTTGATGTGGAAAGTTCACATTGCGGAGAGATCTCAAGAAACCTTTCATGATGTCACCGTTGACGACGGATGCCTCCGCGAGAAGTGAAACGAGCAGTTGATAGGAATTAGTTCATGGCATTGCAGGTGGTGATCGTGTGACAACATTGGGACTTGCTCTGCCGACACATATGGCAGGCCATAGCTGGCAGCTATGTCCTCACAAGGGGAAGGATCGAAGGCGAAAACAATGAGCGTGTTTTTATGGACTTGGAGCTCCCATGGGGGAAGGGGGAGGGGGGGTGTGTGGGGTGGGGGTTAGGGGATGCTTTGGGGATGTTAAAACCACCTGAGAGAAAGGAGACTCTGTGTGTGTGTGTGTGTGTGTGTGTGTGTGTAGCTGCGGATGCGCCCCGCGCTCTGGGTCGGGGGGGGGGGGGGGAGGGGGGTTGGAAGGCCGGGGAATGGGTGACGATCCGAAGCTTGGCGGAGTGGAAAAGGAGCGAAGCGGGAAGTAGAGGAGGGGAGGGGGGATAAACGGGAGACAAGGGGATCAATCAAGAGAGAGAGCGGCTGACAGAATGAGATCAGGGGCATAGTTGCGCGTACGGCTGTGACAGCCCTTACATTACCTATCCTTCCATTAGCAGACACCCCCCTTCTTCACCCCCCCCCCCCCCATATCCCTTCCTTCAGACTCCCCTCCCATTCCCCTTCCTTCTGTCTCATTGTCTCTCCTCAGCCTTCATTTCACTTCAAACTCTGGGCAGAGGCGAATCTCTTTCCGTTTTGCGCAGGAATGCGCTGATGATCCTCTCCGAAAGCACGCCCAACAGGTTGTCGTGGGTTGCCCTGCGCTTCTCGGTGCTCCCTCCCCCCTTCCTCCTTTTCCTCTGTGGTCGGCCTGTCTGGTTGATGATGGTGGTGTCAGCCATTCTGGCCCTCCTCCTCCTCCTGCTTCTCCTTGCCTACAGTCGCCGTCACCTGCTTCCGTCGTGTGTGTGTGGCTGGGGGTTCTGGGAGCGGGCGTTGGGCAGTTGGAGCAGTGGGCAGGGCCGCCAGGTGCTGAAGTGCTCCACCATCCCTGCCGCCAGTCATGATGCTTGAAGACCCTCCTCGCAGGTCTGAAGGTCAGTGCCGCTTGACTACCTTTGATCGGTCTGGAATTGATCTCTTTTCCTCCGTTTATTCTTCTTTACCCTCCCTCCCCCTCCCCCCTCCCCCCGCCCTAAATGGGCGTATCGGTGTTTTGACTTCAGCTTTGTTTGATCCTCCGATGTCTTTTATCTTCGAAGGATGTTTTCAATCGCTGAGACGGCACGTTTCACATTATTTAGCATTTTATGGGGGGAAAAAAACGGTAACAACAAGTAGAGCAATAACAAAACTTTCTTCAGGAGGTAAATCGTCGAGGAGTGACGCCAGTGCAAAAAGAAAAGAGAGAGAGAGAGAGAGAGAGAGAGAGAGAGAGAGAGAGAGAGGAAAAGAGGTGTAGTTGTTTAAGGAAAATGTCGGTGGATTTTTAAACTATTGGGGTTGGGAGGGTTGAGGTGGGGACGGCTGGAGGGTTGGAAAGAGTGCAGTCGTTAGGTTTTAGAGTGAAAAGGAGTGGAGCTGGTGACTTAAGGAGAGATATTGGGGCTGTTGATACAGTGCGTTAACTGAGGCTGTTAATGTCATGTGTAAACTTTAGGATTTATTACAAGATGTTACAGTAAGTGTTTAAAAAAGAGGGGGTAGGGGGCACGGGGCATTGTAATGTCAAGATACAGATAGTGTTGGTTTTTTTTTTTTCTTTAGTGGTTAAAAAGCATGCATGAACGCGCACGCGCAGACACACGCACGCACACACACACACACACACACACACACACACACACACACACACACACACACACACACACACACACACACACATCATCTATCTATCTATCTATCTATCTATCTATCTATCTATCTATCTATCTCTATCTCTCTCTCTCTCTCTCTCTCTCTCTCTCTCTCTCTCTCTCTCTCTCTCTCTGGTTGGCTGTCTGTCTGTCTGTCTGTCTATCTTTGCTTTTAGTTACAGCTGTATTCAGTTTTTGAACCCATGGAGTGAGAATACTACAGAGTGATAGGTGGATATCTGTAGTTGATATTGGCAAGGGAGGCCCGACACAACAGCAGTGCCCCCACCCCCACCCCCCCCCCCCCCCACCCCCCCACTGATGAATTTGAATTAGTGGTGGCCTCTGTGCAGGCAGTTTGAATGGTTCTGTGTTCAGGATAGATGGTCGTCATATGCTGGTGAGATTCCAACCCCTATTTTTCTTGATTTATGTATTTATTTAAAAGAAAATAAAAATCTTTGCCAAGTCATTGTAACGAAATTGTTGGCCTGCTCTTGTTTTTGTCCGAAGCATATTTGCTCCCCCCGTCCAACTCCCTCTCGCTCGTGAAGTTGCTACCATATTGTAAGAAATAATGGACACATAGTAATAGTGGATTAAAAAAAAGAAAAGAAAATGATAGCATTTAGAAGGAAAACTTTTGGGGGAAGGGGGGGGGGGGGGGGGGGGAGACGTTATAATTCAAGGTGAAAGAGAAAGTGTTGCTAACATAGGTTAAAAAGTATTGCGTGTTTTGTCTTGGAATTTTGGTTGCATCAAGAGCACCGCCCTCTAAACCACACCCCCCCCCCCCCCCCCCCACGCCCCCCCCCCCCCCCCCCCCCCCCCCCCCCTTTTTTTTTTTTTTATTACAAACAACTTTTTTCTTTTCCTTTTTTCTTTTCTTTTCTTTTTTTTGTCATTTATTTTTGTTGGTTGTAAATTTAAACTGGATTGGGTCCCTAACGTATCAAGGTGTTGTTTTGTGTGCGAGTTGTGTGGTGGGTGTGTGTGTGTGGGTGTGTGTGTTGTGTGTGTGTGTGTGTGGTGTGTGTGTTGTGTGTGGTATGGTGCGTGTCAACATCGAGGGAATGCTGTGCGAAGTGCGGTGCCGTCCGAGGAATTTTTTTTTATCTACTCTCTCTCTCTCTCTATCCTCTCTCTTGCTCTCTCTCTCCCTCTTCTCTCTCCTCGTCTCTCTCTCTTCTTCCCTCTCTTCCCTCTCCGCCCCCCCCCCCCCCCCTTACTGCTGTCTCCTCCCTCATCACTTCCAGCTCCCCACCTCACCCTTAGTAGTCCCATCCCTTTAACCACTGCCTTTGTTCTCTCCCCCCCCCTCCCCCACCTTTTTCCCCCCCTTTTTTTCTTCTCATTTCTGTGTCCCGTTTAATCCGCTCTGTCTTCCCTGCCTCCCATCTCTCCCTCCCCCCCCCCCCTCGTCTCTCTCTACTATCTCGTCTCCGTCCTCAATTTTAGCATCCTCCTCCAACTCCCATATCGGGTCGTTTCCCCTCTTCTCTCTCTGCTAATTCCTTTCATCACCTCTCATTTGCGGTTGCATCTTTCCTCCCTCCCACCCTTTCTGCTACCTCATGTGTCCCCCGTCACCAGTTAATATTCGTCTCCCTTATCTCCCCCCCCCCCCCACCCCCCTCCTTGACTCTGCATCCCTCTCTCTCTCTCTCTCTCTCTCTCTCTCTCTCCTTTTTTTTTTATCTCGTTCGGCTATCTCTTTGTCTTTCTGTCTGTCCTTTGTGTTTCTGTCTGTCTGTGGTGTCCCCGCTGTGTTTCTTCCTCACTGTCTGTTCTTCCTCTCTCTCTCGCCCCTCTTCTCTCCTCTCTCGCTCTGTTCTCTCCATCTCTCTCCCTCCCTCCCTCCCTATCTCCCTCTTTCCGTCCCCGACGAAAGAACGCTCGATTGTGTTCTAGTTAATCGTTGTGTTCAGAACACAGTCGGTTATCAGACGAACAGTGCCCGTAAGTCTTTATGTTGGGTGAGAGGGGTCAGTGGCGGGGAATGAATGCGGGTTGGGGAGGGGTGGTGGTGGTGGGTGGTGGTGGTGGTTTATATGAATGCCCATTGGGCAGTGGTTGGGGACATGCGTGCTTCCGTTCATCCGTTCTTGCTTTCTTTCCCTCATTGTCTTCTTTGTTCTTTTGTTTCTTTCTTTCTTTCGTCTGTTGCTTTTTTGTTTGGGTTTCTTTGACCCACCCCCCACCCACCCCCGGTGACACTTAGGCTAGACGTAGAGAAACAGTGCTTTGACTTCAACAGACTGTGCGGGTAGTGACTGCCGCCAGCAGTGTCAGCAACGTTAAACCTGAGCAGCCAATAGTTGGGGACCCCCCCCCCCCCCCCTCCCTCCCTTCCCCCCCCCGTCAAGGAACCGATCGATTGCACTTGACGGGTTCATTTCTAAACACTTCCGTTGTTCTGACCATCATCGTTACACCCCCCACCCCACTCCCTACCCCACCTGATCCCACCCCCCATCCCGTCCGCCGTGAAGGCTGGCTCGAGAACTTAAGCCACATCATCATGCTAATAGTTCTTTTAAAGGAGGAAGGCAGCCTCTCGTTCCCTCCCCACCCCCACCCCAAAGAAAAAAAAAAATAGAAAAGAAAAGAAAAGAAAAGAAGAAAAAGAAAAAAAAATCACATGTGTTGTTAGAGATGCGCCACTAGGAGTAGGCTTGTTTCCTGCAGGAATGAGCCAGACCAGAGCCCTTATCCAGCCATCCACTGCCGGCCTGGCCCCTGAACTAGCCTTTGGGCGGCGATCTTTGAGGCGGGCTATTGATCGGGTCATCGTCGGCCCATCAATGCCTCTTGTCGGGCGGCTTGGTTACGAGGTGTGTTGTGTGTGTGTGTGTGTGTGTGTGTGTGTGTGTGTGTGTTTGCGCGCGCGCGCGCGCGCGTCCGTTTTGCTCCTCTGTGATACGTATGTTGTACAGAATGATGAACCCTGGCCCTTTTGCTCCTCTTCCCTCCTCTTCTCCGTCTCTCCCCAACCCCGCCTCCGTGTGCCCACAGGGCACAGGGTGGGGGGGGGGGGGGGGGGGGGGGGGGCGATGCTAGGACTGTCGTAAGCCTCGCGCGCGCGTGCCGTCCGTACTTATGTGTTTATTGTTCACCCCCACACACCCCCCCTCCCCCTCCCCCTCCTCCCAATGTATCTTTGAATTCTTCATCGACCTATTAGCGCTGTCATTCACCCTCCCGCATCTACAAAACCCAGATGATCTCTCTCTCTCTCTCTCTCTTTCTCTCTCTCTCTCTCTCTCTCTCTCCTCTCTCTCTCTCTCTCACTCTCAGTCAGTTTGTCTCTGTTGCTCAGTGTCTTGTCTGTCTGTCTGTCACACACACACACACACACACACACACACACACACACACGCGCGCACACGCGCGCGCGCGCGCGCGCTGTCTCGCTTTCTGTTTGTTCTGTCTCTGTCTCTGTTCGTCTGACTGTCTCTCTGACTGATGCTCTGTCTGTCTGTCTCTCTGACTCTCTCTCTGTCTGTCTGTCTGTCTGTCTGTCTCTCTCTCTCTCTCTCTCTCTCTCTCTCTCTCTCTCTCTCATCTCGTCTCCCTCCGTCACCCTCCATCCTTCCCTTTCACACCACTTCTTGTGTCTTCTCTCTGTCAGTCAACCCCCCCCCCCCCCATACACCACCAGCACCACCACCACTGCCCCTATCCCTCCTCCTCCCCCTCCCCGTCTCCCCACCTTCCTCCTGTCTCTCCCCCCCCCAGCCCCCCACCCTTCTGAAATGGGATCGATAATTTGGCAACAATTTTCGCTGCTGGCGGCCACCAGAGCCGCGCTGGTTTTTGGAGCTGGCCTTGTGACATTTTGCAGTCGAGCTGTCCGTTTTTATGGTTAGCTGCAGATTGTTGTCAGGATCGGGAAAGGGGAGGAGGAAGCCAGGGAAGAGTCGCGCGTTTTTATTATTATCCACAATTGTACGCCCGGAGAAACAAAGAGCACTTCGAAAATGGACATAGGTGGGGATGGAAGGGGATGGGGGTGGAGAGGGTTGGGGATGGATGGGCAGGGGGGCAGGGGTAGGGGATGGTGGGGATTCATGGAGAAAGGAAAATGAGTCGGAAAGGATTGTGTGTGTGGGAGGAAACGTGTGTGGTGTGTGTGTGTGTGTGCGTGAGCGTGTGCGTGCGTGCGTGCGTGCGTGTGTGTGTGCGTGTGTGTGGCGTGTGTGTGTGTGTGTGTGTGTGTGTGTGTGTGTGTGTGTGTGTGAGTGTGAGAGAGAGAGAGAGAGAGAGAGAGAGAGAGAGAGAGAGAGAGAGAGCCCGATCAGTTCCCTATGAAGCAAAACAGTTGCATGCTAATACATTTTTATGCTAATATTTATACTCCCTGACTGCTGCTGCAGAACTGAGGTAGGACGTTCAGAGAACTTATGGAAAAACCTGGGGCCTCCCACACCGCTTTGTATGGTGTGTGTGTGTGTGTGTGTGTGTGTGTGTGTGTGTGTGTGTCGTGTGTGTCTTATGTGTGTGAAGATAAGAGACGACTGCAGAATCAGAGAAGATGACGACTGAGAAGTGGAGAGAAAAAGGAAGGATAGTGTTTGACAGTTTGCAGTAAGATACATCTCTGTAGAGTTCATTGGTTTCACTAGAGATTTCTACAAAAGGTCTTTTTGTGCTCCCAGTTCTTATAGAACAGGGAGTACTTTACAATGGGAACGAAGAAATGCTGTCTTGTGTGTCTGTCTGTCTGTCCGTGGTCAAAACTTCTGGGCTGATCTTTCTGAAAATTTGTAGGTATGTTCATATGGGTCACGGATGATGTCCGATGCTTTATTAGACCAGAATAGTCGTTACTATCGGCTTTACGGCCCAGAACGGGTTTTCTTCCTTATGGAATATCTGACGAAATACATATGAGGCATCTTTGACGTCGTCATACATCATGATGCATGTTTGATTGTGACGCTTTTCAGCTCCTCTCTCTCCCCCCCCCCCCCACCCCCCCCCCCCCCCCCCCCCCCCCCCCCCCCCCCCCCCCCCACACACACGTATTCAAGATAAACTGGGAGTACGTTTATATGCTTTGAATCTTGAAGAAATGCTGTCTGTGTGTGTCTGTCCGTGGTCAAAATGTGTTCCACTCGCTCCAGACAAAAACTTCTGGGCCGATCTTTCTGAAAATTTGTAGGCATGTTCATTATGGGTCACGGATGATGCCCGATGTTTTATTAAACCACGGCTTTTACGGCCCAAAACGGTTTTTTCTTCCTTATGGAATATCTGAGTGTCGAAATACATATGAGGCATCTTTGACGTCGTCATACATAATGACGCATGTTTGATTGTGACTTTTTTTAGACCCCCCCCCCCCCCCCCCCCCCACACACACACACACACACACACACGCACGCACGCGCGCGCGCGTATTCAAGATAAACTGGGAGTACGTTTATACTTATGCTTTACATTTTGAGGAAGTGCTGTCTGTGTGTGTCTGTCCGTGGTCAAAATGTGTTCCACTCGCTCCAGACAAAACTTCTGGGCCGATCTTACTGAAAATTTGTAGGTATGTTCATTATGGGTCACGGATGATGCCCGATGTTTTATTTTTAACCAGAATAGCCGTTACTAACGGCTGTAACGGCCCGAAACGGTTTACTTGTAAGTTCTTTACTGAACATCTCTTGACATGTACAACAAATACATTATGACGCATATGAAAAATGAGTACTTTGAAGTCCTTTAAAAAAAAAAAAAAAAGAAAAAGAAAAATGATAAACACTCAACATTTCGGGTCTTAGACCGTTCATCAGGAAACACTGAACAGTAAACGCTAGAGAGAAAAACGTCAAAGTGGCGAAAAAGAACATGAAAGAATAAATGACATCAAAACAAACTGAT
>JADBJO010002940.1:185000-200000 GCA_016801955.1 Conus betulinus | reverse complement strand
CATTTTTTTTCCCTTTTTTTTTTTTTTTTTTTTTTTGTCTTCTGGGTTCAGGTTTCAGAGTCCAGTAGCAAGCCCGTTTTTTCTACACATTTTGATTTCATTTAAACCGCACTCCAGCCGCCTAGAAATCGTTTGGATGAGGCTTTAAACCGAATCCCTCTGGGTGAACACTGCATTAAGAATTAAGTAGGAAACCACACAAAAACGAACAAAGCTCTTAGCGTTCACGCTTTCTCAGATCCATTTTTTTTTTTGCCGAAGGAAAGGTCGTCTTGTTGCGCTGGTGGAATGGGTCACACACACACACACACACACACACACACACACACACACACACACACACACACACACACACACTCCCCGGTACCTTATCCAGAAATCATACCCAAAAAGGCACATGTTTTGAACAAAATTCACCGATGGTGAACTGGTGCTAGTTGAGGAGCAAAGAAGGGAAGAAAGCAGGGGTGGGGTGGGTGGTGGTGGGGGAGCATGTTTGCTTTTGTCATAGATTTCGTATACAGTTAACCTCAGATCAGGTAAACGAATCGAAAGTATCGAATGTTTCAAACAGCATCTGATATAAAGTATGATTGTATGAACCAGAAAATTTCCTAAAATTCGCTGCTCAACTCAGTAGCACGGATGCTCTTATTGCTCCTTCAGAAGGACACGAACAGCTTGACTGAATGATTAGCGAAGAAGGTTGCGAGTTTGAAAGCTGCGTAGTAATTGATGGGGAAAACTAGATATCTCGTCGTGCAGTATGTGACTCTTGCGGTTCTTTTTGAAAGCATGTCCTTTTTTTTGTGGAGCAGCTGATTTGTGTAATGTGTACGTGGTAATTAATAACGGTGTCATTAAGTCTGTATGTGTCTTTGACTAGCATCAAGCATTCCTACCAGTGGGCAGGGGAAGGGGTACTACATGCTTAATGGCAGCTTGCCAATTCTTTTCCCTCCATTTTGTTCTTTCCTGTTCCACCGTTTCTTTCCCTCTCTCTGTCTCTGTCTTTCTGTTTGTGTCTGTCTTTTTATCTTGCCTTTGTCTCTCTTTGTATCTGCCTTCTTGTTTCTGTCTCACTGCTTCTGTCTTTTTTTTTTTTTTTTTTTTTTTTTTTTTTTTTTAAGTTTTCTGCTTGTGCGTGTCCTTACGCTTGCTGGATGTATTCATGTGTGCGGGACAGTGTTTGTGTTTACTCCAGCTTATGCGTGTATAGGTACACGAACGTATGGAGCTATGAGTGTTTGTGATGAAAGCTTCAAGAGTGTTCAGTGACTGCTCTTACAGCAGAACATGATTGAGAACTACCACGCTTCGAATTGGCGGATCGAGATCTGTCTAAACACGTCTTAAGTGGAGGCACCCACCATTGATAAACATTGACGTGCAAGAAGAAGCCAGGGGGCTGCTTTGAGAGAAGAAAGGGGTAAAAAGGTCTTCACTGTGTGGCAGGGCACACTTTATTCTTGCACCAGAGTTGGGCCCGTTGACAAGTCGATGCCTGTCGGGATTCTTCTCTTGTCTTGAGTACTAAACCTTGACAGGCTTGAAGGACGGGATGCCTGGCCTTGCATTACATTGTCCCTGTCTCTTTTGGTTTTACTGCCTGTCTGTCTGCCTCCTTCTGTCTCTGTCTTCTCTCTCTCTCTCTCTCTCTCTCTTTTTTTTTTTTTTTCCAATCGTGGAGGAGGTAATGCTGAGGGAGGTACTATTGAAAACAGGGACTAACTAACTAAACAGACTCTGAAGTGAAAACACCACCTTTTTTTTTTTTTTTTTTTTTTTTTTTCTTTTTCTTTTCTTTTTTTTTTTTTTTTTTACATATGAGAGTTCACAGGGGAAGGAAACCCAATCAGGAGGCTGCTTCTCACTTCGAATGGAACACTTACCTCCAACTATTTTGAACTACGGTTGTGCATTTGGCAAATTAACGTGCTATTGGATGGTGACATTATAAGGATGAAAAGTACCTGCTTGCCATTGAGGCAAATCTCGGCCCACCAAAGCCAGTGGCACTCGAATGTAAGATTCACTGGTTCCTCGTTGATGGAATGAACTGAAGAAAGTCCCAGTGATATCTGGAATTTGAAAAAAAATAAAAGAACATGGAGCAACATTTTGACTTTTACGGGGGGGGGGGGGGGGGGCTGGTGGAGAGGGTAGGTAGGGTAGGGGATGCTGTTGTGGAAGAATCAAGCACAAGGACCGTGATAGCGAGTCATTAATTATTAAGGATCTTGTGACAGGTGTCACAGCAATCCGGAGCTCTCCAGTGTAGGCTGAATTTAGAGCTGCCTGTGCCGGCCTGCCTCTTAAATCATACAGTCTCTCTTTCTCTCCCCTTGGATTTGTGTGCCACGTGAAGTGAAAACCGGCCCCTCACTGCCGTCCTTATTACGCACTCATCGGACGCCCACCATCCCTTCCTGGCTCCCTCCTTCTTCCCCCGTCTCTCTATTGATTTTAAATTCTTTCGACACTCCGACTTTCATTAAGATATGGGAAGGGGGGGGGGGGGGGGGGGGGGGGGGGGGGATGGTGATTGGCAGGAATATCTTGGAGACTGGCAGGTTTATCTTGGCGACTGGCTAGAATATCGTGGACACTGGGTGTTGGGAACTGGCATAAATATCACAGGGCACGTAAGTGATATCCTGCGTTTATTAGATCCTACGTGTATTAGATTTAAAAGAAAATGGAAAGAAAATATCAGGCTCCCCCAGAACGTCACTAGAGCTAATCAACAGCAGTACAGTGTCACCTCTTGCGTGTGGCCTCTTGGTGATTGAACATTGTTTTCCTTTTTTTTCCCCTTAAAACAAACAAACACAACAAACAAAAAACATGTGTCTTTTCGTGTCCGTCTGTCTGTCTCTCCTTCTCCTCCTCTCCTCTCCTGTTCAAGTCTTCCCTTGCTCCATCTCTCCCTGCTTCCAGCTCTCAGTTTTCTTCTGTTGAAAACAGTCCTGTTCTGCATCCCCCATCAAAGGTTTTCTTTCTTTTCTTTTTTTTTTTTTTTTTTTTTTTTTTTTTTTTTGAGATTTATATGTTTTTAGAGGACCCGTGAGAGGGAAGTATAGACCGGTTCGTAGATAAACGGGCTGATGTAACGAATGAGGGGCCGTCAAATTAGGTCCGAACAGTGTTCCCAGGAAAAACGGCGTATCCTAAACGCGTTAGTCAGATGTCCACTAATGAATCTTAGAAAATCGCATCCGCCGTCAAATCGCGTTCAAAGGTCCACATAACAAAGCTGTGTTCCCAAAGGGGAAAACAGTGATTAACCTGTTACACAAGGAAAACAGCGTTATGATTATCCCTTGAGGATCAACCTCAAAACTGTTGTATAAAGCTCGGGAACAAAAACGTGGTTCTCATTACCTGAAAAAAAGGAAAAAAACAAGTATAGGGAAAGTTATTGTCCTCAAAGAAACACAGAAACACACACATTTTTCACTTGTCCCTTGGAAAGAGGGAAAGTTATTGTCATCCCGTGGAAAAACAGTTACCAGTCCCACGCTGTTTTAAAGTTTTATCCCAGGAGGAAAAGGGGGAAAAGGAGGAAACAAGGAAACTAGTTATTATATATCCCTTGGAAAAGGAAAAGTTATTAACGAGGGAAAACAAGAAAACGGTTACTATGATTATCCTCAAGAGGGAAAGTTATTGTCTTCAGGAAAACAAGGAAAACACAGTTACTATAGTTAAAAGCACGTTAGTTCCTTGGAAACAAAAGGAAAAGTTATTATCCCCCGGAAAAAAAAGGAAAACAGTTATGATTATAGTTAACCCGTTTTCCCGGAGGAAAAGGGGAAAACGGTTATTATCCAGGGAAAAGGAAGAAACAGTTACTGTAAAAACATCCCGAGGAAAAGGGGAAAACGTTATTATCCCAGGGGAAAAACAAGGAAAACAGTTACTATAGTTAACCCGAGGAAAAGGGAAAAGTTATTATCCCCAGGAAAAAAGAAGGAAAAAATCAGTTGAAAATAAAACTTATTATCCCCAGGAGGAAAAACCCGGGAAAATGGTTATTATCCTCAGGAAAACAAGGAAAACAGTTACTATAAAATCCCGAGGAAAAGGGAAAAGTTTTATCCCAAGGAAAACAGTTTTTACATTCGAGGATTAAAGTTTTTTTTCCTGTTTTGTTCGAGGATTAAAGCTGTTTTCCTGAGGAGAACATTTATTGTCGCCTTGAGACGCCAGTGTGCTGTATTAGAATATATTGCTTTCTTCCCTCGGGTTTCAAGTCTATCTTTTCATTAATCCCTCTTTAGCTTGGAGTCTGTGCTTTTCTTTTTCATGATAGGAAATAGTTTGTTTCAAACTTCAGAAAGTTGACGCACAGTCCCGGGTTGAGAGAGAGAGAGAGAGAGAGAGGAGAGAGAGAGAGAGAGAGAGAGAGAGAGAGAGAGAGAGAGAGATGGTTGTTTGTGTAAAGTCCAGGCACAATGCAAATTCTACAGACTAAGAACATTTTGTTTCAGTGGGCCTCAGTTCACGCTGATTCATGGAGGAATTTTCGCTTGATTTTAGGAGATCACATGCCTTCTTTATTGACGAGAAGGGGAAGGAGGAAGGAACGGTCGAAAAAAGGCGGCGCTTCTTCTTCTCCTTTTTCTGTTCTTTTTCCTTTGCTTTTTCTATTAAAAAAACGGTTATGATACCAACTGATCGCAGCGTGGCAGGGTGGCCACTAATAAATTGGCAAATTAGACACATTCCTTGGGAGTGCTGTGGGCATATGTTGCTCAGCTGTCTGTGGCTTTGTTTGTAGCAAGTGTATGCGTGCGTGCGTGTGTGTGTGTGTGTGTGTGTGTGTGTGTGTGTGTGTGTAGATGTAAGAGCTTACGTTTGTCCTGGTTTTCAGATGTTCTAGTGTATGTATGATTTTTGTCAACAGCGGCTGGTAACACACGATTGCAGATCCCTCCCGCCCCCCGCCCCCGCCCCCCCGTCCACCCCCCCCCCCCCACCAAATAAAAAAAAAAAAAAAAAAAAAGTTTGGTATGTCTTCATCTCCCTCCTCTTCCACAGTTCGAGAGCGTAATTAGTTGCGTGGCGCTGGTTTTCAAACATCAATGGGTTTTTGTAGTTTGCACCCACCACTAACCCGGTCCCTCCCTTCTGTGTCTGTAAACAACTGTCAATGTGAAGATTGAGGGTACGCAAAGGAAACACAAGGGGAGAAGGCAGACAGACAGAGAGAGAGAGAGAGAGAGATGCGGTGCTGTGCGTGTGCAGTTCCTGTCGAAAGAAGGATAAGCAGAACGCTGTGCAGTGCGGTGCCGAGTTTGTGTGGTCTCTTCCGAGAGGAAGAAAAAAAAAAAGGGAAAGAAGAAGAAAGAAGAAGAGAGAAGGAAAATGAAAAGTAGTGCAGTGTAGTAGTGTGCCAGTGTGTTTTCCATAGGGGAAAAAAAAGAAACAAACAAACAAAATAGTGCAACACATGCCATTGCGGTCTCGAGAGCGAAAAGGCAAACAAAAAAATCGTTCAGTATTATGCCAGTGTGGTCTCCAAAGAGAAAAGGGAAGGGAAAAATTTTTTAAATCGTGCAGTATTGTCAGTGTGGTTTCCAAAGAGAGAAAAGGCAAACAAAAAGTAGTGCAGTACTGTGTCAACGCGGGTCTCTAAAGAGAAAAGGCAATTAAAAAGTAGTGTAGTACTGTGCCAGTGCAGTCTCTAAAGAGAAAAGGCAAACAAGAAGTAATGCAGTACTGTGCCAATGCCGTCTTCAAAGAGAATAGACACACAAAAAGAAGTGCAGTACTGTGCCAATACGGTCTCCAAAGAGAAAAGGCAAACATAAAGAAGTGCAGTACTGTGCCAATACAGTCTCCAAGAGAAAAAGGCAAACATAAAGAAGTGCAGTACTGTGCCAATACGGTCTCCAAAGAGAAAAGGCAAACATAAAAAAGTGCAGTACTGTGCCAAAGCGATCTCCAAAGAGAAAAGGCAAACATAAAGAAGTGCAGTACTGTGCCAATACGGTCTCCAAAGAGAAAAGGCAAACACGAAGAAGTGCAGTACTGTGCCAATACGGTCTCCAAAGAGAAAAGGCAAACATAAAAGAAGTGCAGTACTGTGCCAATACGGTCTCCAAAGAGAAAAGGCAAACACGAAGAAGTGCAGTACTGTGCCAATACAGTCTCCAAAGAGAAAAGGCAAACATAAAGAAGTGCAGTACTGTGCCAAAGCGATCTCCAAAGAGAAAAGGCAAACATAAAGAAGTGCAGTACTGTGCCAATACGGTCTCCAAAGAGAAAAGGCAAACACGAAGAAGTGCAGTACTGTGCCAATACGGTCTCCAAAGAGAAAAGGTAAAACATAAAGAAGTGCAGTACTGTGCCAATACGGTCTCCAAAGAGAAAAGAAAAAACACGAAGAAGTGCAGTACTGTGCCAATACGGTCTCCAAAGAGAAAAGGCAAACATATAAAGAAGTGCAGTACTGTGCCAATACGGTCTCCAAAGAGAAAAGGCAAACACGAAGAAGTGCAGTACTGTGCCAATACAGTCTCCAAAGAGAAAAAGGCAAACACGAAGAAGTGCAGTACTGTGCCAATACGGTCTCCAAAGAGAAAAGGCAAACACGAAGAAGTGCAGTACTGTGCCAATACGGTCTCCAAAGAGAAAAGGTAAACATAAAGAAGTGCAGTACTGTGCCAATACGGTCTCCAAAGAGAAAAGGACAAACACACGAAGAAGTGCAGTACTGTGCCAATACGGTCTCCAAAGAGAAAAGGCAAACACGAAGAAGTGCAGTACTGTGCCAATACGGTCTCCAAAGAGAAAAGGCAAACACGAAGAAGTGCAGTACTGTGCCAATACGGTCTCCAAAGAGAAAAGGTAAACATAAAGAAGTGCAGTACTGTGCCAATACGGTCTCCAAGAGAAAAGACAAACACAAACACGAAGCAGTGCAGTACTGTGCCAATACGGTCTCCAAAGAGAAAAGGCAACACAAAGAAGTGCAGTACTGTGCCAATACGGTCTCCAAAGAGAAAAGGCAAACACGAAGAAAGTGCAGTACTGTGCCAATACGGTCTCCAAAGAGAAAAGGTAAACATAAAGAAGTGCAGTACTGTGCCAAAGCGATCTCCAAAGAGAAAAGGTTAACAAAAAGCAGTGCATCGTTGTGCCAATCCGAAACGCTTGGAGAGATGGCAGACAGAAAGTAGTGCTTTGCTCTCTGCCAGTGCAGTCTCCATGGAAAGAAGGCAAATTGAAAAGTAGTGTAGTGTTGTGCCAGTGCAATCTCATAGAGAAAAGGCAAACAAGAAGTAGTGCAGTGTAACGCCCATAAGGCTACCTCGGAGGGGATGCAACCACAGAGTAGTGCAGCACTGTGCTGGTGCCGTCAGTGAAGCTTTACAAAACGGAGCGCAGTATCGTGTCAGTGGGGTCACCTTAGAGAGAAGGCAAACACAAAGTAATGCGGTATTGTGCCAGCTGTGGTCACCATAGAAAAACACACACGTGCGCGCTAGAACACACACACACACACACACACACACACACACATCGTGCAGCGCTGTGTCAGTATGGTCTTCACGGAGAGAAGGTAAACAAAAAGTAGTTGAGCCAGTGCGGTGTTCGTAGGGAGAAGGCAAAAAGTAGTTGAGCCAGTGCGCCGTTCGTAGGGAGAAGGCAAAAAGTAGTTGAGCCAGTGCGGTGTTCGTAGGGAGAAGGCAAAAAAAAGTAGTTGAGCCAGTGCGCTGTTCGTAGGGAGAAGGCAGACAAAAAGTAGTTGAGCCAATCTAGTGTCCTTGTCTTAGGCAGAGACAAAGTGATGCAGTAATGTGCCATATCAGTCTCTGTAGAGAGAAGTGGGCTCCACAAAGGAAAGGCCGACGAAAAGTAAAGCAATGTTTGCTACTGTAATTTCCATAGAGAAGAAGAAAACAAAAAAGTACAGTGCGCTGCCAGTGTTGTCTCTCTAGAGATGGGGGTAGCAAAAGGTAGTGCTGTTCTGTGTTAATGTAGACTCCATGGAGAGAAAGCATACAGAAATCGTGCAGAATTGTGCCCGTGTGGTCTCCGTGGAGAAAAAGAAAAACAACATATTTGCAGCAGCATGCTAGTATAGTCTTCATGAAGAGGGGGTGCAGAAAGCAATAGTGCTGTATTATGCCGATGCAGTCTCCTCTGAGAGAAGGCAAACAAAAAGTAATGCGACGCTTGTTCAGTCTGGTGCATGGAAAGACAGCACAACAGTTAGTGGAGCACAGTGCAGCATATCTTTAAACACAACGCAGTGGAAGACAACGCAAAAACCATGCAACGCCGCGCGACAGAACACAGTGCAATGCACAACTCGAAACTGGGGCCGAAACCACACAAAAGTTGGTGCATGTCCACACATCACAGAACTCTGTGAACAGCAAGCTACGCATCACAAAAAAACTCAACACAGTGCCAGCACACAAACATAGAACAGTGCAGCGCAACAACAGACCAAAGCAGTGCAATGCTGCACAATAAAACACACCACAAAGACAACACACAGGTCATCACAGCACAGCGCAGCGCAGCGCAGCACAACACACAGCACAGAAGCCTAACGTACAGCAAGGCGTGCACAAGAAGGGGAGGACAGGCGATATGGCTTGTAAGACGGGGGATGATCTGTGTTGTCGGGCGATTGAAGAAACGAAGGGACGGCCGCACTGCACACCGAATGCTTCACATTGTTACATCGCTCTGATGCCACTCCGCTCTCCCTTCCTCCCTCCTCCTCCTCCTCCTCGCCCCCCTCCCTTCTGCATTGATGACGGAGAACAGCTGCTAGAGAGAGGGGGAGAGGGAGAGGAAGGTGGGGGAAGGGGGGGGGGGGGGGGGGGGGGGGGGCAGGCTGACTCCAAAGTTTTATTTAAACTGCGTCTCAACTGGCAAAGATTACTTCATATTCCCTTCGACTCTCCCTACCCCCGAGAGATTGTCTTTCCTCCAAGGATTAAAATGAAATTAGTTTCTGTCAATATTGAGACTACTGTAAATATGGGAAAAAAAAAAATACGAGCCGGTACATCTGTGCGCGCGCGCGCGTACGTGCGTGCGTGCGCGCGCGTGTGTGTGTGTGTGTGTGTGTGTGTGTGTGTGTGTGTGAGAGAGAGAGAGAGAGAGAGAGAGAGAGAGAGGGGGGGGGGAGGGAGGGAGAGAGAGAGAGAGAGAGAGAGAGAGAGAGAGAGAGTGGGTGGGTGGGTGGCTTACTGACACCAATTTTTTGCCTTCTAGACACCGCGTAGTTGTAGATGTAAATGGGGAAGGAAGCAGCCTTGTACGTTTTCTTTTTTTTCTCTCTCTCTTTTTTTTTTTCTTCTTCTTTTAACACAGATGATGGGTAGCAGCTGGATCACCCGAAAGAGAGACCGTGCGGGCCTCACGCATATATGTATATATGTATACCTGTACAGCTGGTGCGCACACATTTGGCGTAAGTGGACTGCTGACACATCTGGCCGTGGTGTGATAGAAGCATGGAAAGCAATCATTCATTCATATCATTTGATGAACGTGTACACATTCGCATACAAATGCGCACACATTCCCAGACATGATGGAAGCGAGATGCGGTGAAGAAAAAAGTGAGTGAGACAGATCGAACTCGCTGATGGTATTCCGTTATCTCAGAGAGAGAGAGAGAGAGAGAGAGAGACAGAGACAGACAGACAGACAGACAGACAGACAGACACACAGACACACAGACAGACGAGGAGAGGAGTCATGACGCCACACATAGAATACAGAATATTCCGGGGATAACAGTGTGGGCGCCACAGAGGTACGCACGCGTTGAATCGGATCGAGCGGCCAGTCAGTCCCAGGTTGTCCACACCATCATGCTGAATCCCCCGAAACCCCCCCCCCCCCCCACCGGCTCCCGGCTCCTTTCCTCTCCATGGGCACACCACAGCCACACGTTTAGCTACTGTTTCCCACCCTCCCCCCTGCCGCTTCCTTCCACCTTCCACGTTCGTGAACACAAACTCAGAGAGAGACAGAGAGAGCGGAGGACGTTTTTCGAAAAAAAAAAAAGTGTACCGAAAACATTTTTATTTTTCCGTAAGGGGAAAAAAAAGGATGTTTTACAAGAGCACTGGTAAGCACACATGCAAGCACACATACCCATGCATTCATGAACGCTTGCACTCACGCATACGCGCGCACACACACTCACACGCGCGCGCGCGCGCGCGCACACACACACACACACACACACACACACACACACACACGCACGCACGTGCTAAGAATTAATGGCTGAATAATCAGAATCATGGGAGAGGATGGATCTGGAAAGATGAGAGTCAGTAATAGAAGGTAATTATTAAGGAAGATGATGGGAATATGGAGAGGGGGAAGTGGAAACGAATGGAGATGAGTTTGAAAAAAAAAAAAAAAAGCTGATTTACAAGGGGTGGTTTTGAAAAAAGGGGGAGGGGTGATGAACAGGGAAAGATCAGGTAACAAAAAGGTGATAAGTCGGGAAAAGACAGAGTAACTGAAGGGAGATGGATTGGGGAAAGATAAGGAAACAGAAGGCAGATGGATAGGGAACAGGTAAGGTAACAGAAGAGAAATTGATGGGGAAAACATGAGTAACAGGTCGGAAGATGGATGTGGAAGAGAGAAGGTAACAGAAGAGAGATGAAGAGGGAAAAGATGAGGGGATGGGATGCAGTACTGTCCCATAGGCCGGCTTTCGGATCAGTTGCCGTGTCGGTTCATTGCACTGCAGAGTTCCCGGTGCCGATCAGTTGCCTGTTGGTTCATTGCACTGCAGAGTTCCCGGTGCCGATCAGTTGCCTTGTTGGCTCATTGCACTGCAGAGTTCCCGGTGCCGATCAGTTGCCTTGTTCATTGCACTGCAGAGTTCCCGGTGCCCATCAGTACACTGCAGAGTTCCCGGTGCCTGACGCCCCGATTGATTGATGCCTATCCCCCTTTTGAATTTAGAGGTGGTTCCTCCTTCCGTTATCTCGCCTTTCGGACCGTTAATGACAAATAAGAAATGGCGGTGTTGCGTTTTGAATGTTACAAAAAATGGCGCCTGTTCAGAACAGACTGCATTCTTAAGAGAGAGACAGTGATGGAGAAGTTTCTAGAAATTCAGACTTGAGGGGGAGCCACTTCCAGTCTGAACACAACACGTGACAGATTCATTTTCAGCATCAGTCAGATTTTCCAGTTGTTCAGGCTGTATTTAATCCCTGTGCTGCACTCCATATACACATTTTTATGATACAACTCGTAACGCTGTTTCCCAAGTTTTTTTTTTTTTTTTTTTTATTTTTTGAACGAATGACACATACAGAAATGGCTTAAAATAACTTAAAAGATGTAAAAAGAATATATGCTTATTCCCAGTAATGAAAGTGACAGATGTGTGTCAGATTTTCGTGTGCGTGTGCTGTGTGCAACTGTGTGTGTGTGTGTGTGTGTGGTGTGTGTGTGTGTGTGTGTGTGTGTGTGTGAGAGAGAGAGAGAGAGAGAGAGAGAGAGAGAGAGAGAGAGAGAGAGAGAGAGAGAGAAAAAATTCGAAATCTTTCTAGACTAAATTTATATTTTCCTTTATCCCAATAACTGATTACTTTGAAGCTAGCGTGATCCTTTTTGGTTTTCTTTTTACACAGTATTCATCATCATCATCATCATCATCATCATCATCATCATCATCATCCTCCTGAGAGAGAGAGAGAGAGAGAGACGAGAGGAGGAAAACAATTCGTACCTGTAATTTTTAGCGATCAGGTGCCTTTGCATCGTTTCGCCAACAGTCAGTAGAAAGACAAGGTAACAGAGGAGAGGTGAGAGGGATAAGTTAACAGATAAGGAGGAACACAGGAGAGATGATGGAAAGATAAGTTAACAGAGGAGAGATGATGGAAAGAGGAGAATGATGGAAAGATAAGTTAACAGAGGAGAGAGGAGAGATGAGGAACAGAAAGATAAGGTAACAGAGGAGAGATGAGGAAAGATAAGGTAACAGAGGAGAGGAGTGAGGAGAAGGACAGATAAGGTAACAGAGGAGAGAGATGGAAAGGAAGTTAAGAGAAGGTAACAGTAAGGAGAGAGAGAGGGAAGGTAACAGAGAAGATAAGGAAAGAAGGAGAGGAGGGAAAGAGAAGGAAGGGAACGGGAATAAGGAAGAGGAAGGGGAAAGAGAAGGTAACAGAGGGAAGAGAAGAGAGAAGGTAACAGAGGGAAAGAGGAAGAGAAGGTAACAGAAGAGAAGAAGGAAGAGGAGGGAAAGAGAAGGTAACAGAAGGAAGAGAGAGGGAAAGAGAAGGTAACAGAGGGAAGAGATGAAGGAAAGGATAGTAAGGTGACAGAAGGAGAGAGGGAAAGAGAAGGTCAGAAGGATGAGAAGGTAAAGGTAAGAATATGAGGGAAAGAGAAGGTGTCAGAAGGGAGAAAGGAAAGAGGTAACAGAAGGGATATGAGGGAAAGAGAAGGGAAGGATGAAAAGGAAAGATAAAGGTAACAGAGGGATATGAGGAAAGAGAAGGTGTCAGAAGGAGGAGAAGAAAGATAAGGGTAACAGAAGGGATATGAGGGAAAGAGAAGGTGTCAGAAGGATGAGAAAAAGAGAAAGGTAACAGTGAGGGATATGAGAAGGGAAAGATGAGAAAGTAAAGATAAAGGAAGAGGGAAGGGAAAGAGAAGGTAGAGAAGGAAGGAAACGAAGGGTAACAGAGGGAAGGGAAAGAGAAGGTGTCAAAGGATGAGAAAGGAAAGGTAACAGGAGGGGTAACAGAAGGGATATGAGGGAAAGAGAAGGTGTCAGAAGGAAGAGAAAGGAAAGGTAAGGTAACAGGAGGGATATGAGGAAAAGAGAGAAGGTGTCAGAAGGAAGAGAAAGGAAAGATAAAGGTAACAGGAGGGATATGAGGAAAGAGAAGGTGTCAGAAGGATGAGAAAGGAAAGGTAAAGGTAACAGGAGGGATATGAGGGAAAGAGAAGGTGTCAGAAGGATGAGAAAGATAAAGGAAAGGTAAGATAACAGAGGGGGATATGAGGGAAAGAGAAGGGATGTCAGAAGGATGAGAAAGATGAGAAAGATAAAGGTAACAGAAGGGATATGAGGGAAAGAAAAGGTAACACAGAAAGAGAAGGGAGATAAGAGAAAGATCAGGTAACAGAAGGGAGACTGGGGAAAGAGAAGGTAACAAATGAAACAGGGGGTGGGGGAGACGGTGGGATTTAACAGAAAAGGGAAATGGATGAAAGAGAGGCAACAGAAGGGAGACGATGGAAAGATAAGGTAACACAAGGTATATTTATTATTATTATTATTATTATTATTTATTAAACAAGGTAGATAGGGCAAAGACAAAGAAACCTCAGGGAAATGGGAGAAAGGGTGAGGTAACTGGAGGGATGTAAGAGAAAATTGGGATAACAAAGGGGGGATAGAGAAGGATAAGGTAGAGGAAGGAAGTCGGGGGAAAGATAATTGAAACGGAAGGGAAACGGGAGTGAAAATATTATGATGGAAGGGGGATATTGAAGAAAAGATAATGTCACAGATTGAACGTGGATGTGGAGGGGAGAAAAGAGGGGGTGAAAAAGAGAAACAGGGATAAAGTCACTATACGGTCACTAGAGCGTTTGGATTGCAAAGCTAGAAAAGATTTGCTTTTTGAAATAAAACATCTACTGCATTGTTTCATAACACTAGGCATAAGAATTGATTTTTGTTGGGTCCCATCTCACTGTGGTATTAAGTGGAATGAAATAGCAGACAGTCTTGCAAAAGAAGGAGCAAATAGAAACACGGAAAATTTACTAAACATCCCTTAGATTTACTCTTGTGGATTAATCCAAATTATGGAAAAATGTATGCATAAGCAGAATTGTAGTCGAAAAATGGCTACTTTACCATCGTTCCCAAGGTACATTGTTAGATTAATTCATAAATTAAGGCTGAATACTTGGAACTCTGAATATTCTCATGGTATTACTTGTGTCTGCAGAGAAAACATTTCTGTACATCATCTTTTGTTTGAATGCTCAGTGTTGACCCCGCTCTATCAGGAGAAAGGTATTGAGATGAATAACTTTGATAGTGTCAATACTGTCTTATATGGTTCATATGTTGCTGAAATCGCCATGGTTTATTTCGCAGTCACAGGTTGCAAAATATTTATAAAGATCAACAATTTTGTGTACCACTAGAGTATTTCACTTATGTAAATGTGCATATATCAGATGTGGGTTTGAAAGTACTAACGTGTGAAGTTAAGTGTGGAGTGTGTTTGTTTTTTGTTTGGTAAAAGTGTCTAATATCATCTGGCGATGAAAAGACATCAAATAAACTACTGAACTGAACTGAAGGGATAAAGAAAATGAAGTGCATTCAGAGATACAACTTCCGAAATTACATAAGAATAGATCGATACATGCGAAAATATGAGATAAGCCAACAGGCAGCAACAGAGGTAGAGGAAGAATATTTGGAAGAAATGATGTGAAAGTGGGGCATAAGCTCTTCAAATTATTGAACGAAAATAAAAACAAAGTATTTATTCACTGGGCCCGAGCCCCTTATGAACGGACAAGTGGATAAATCATTTATTCATGTATGAACGGACATTAAATCTGGGTACTAGATCACTGTAATTATAATAAGTTTTTAAAATGATGTGGGTTTCGGGTTTTTGTGTAAATCAGTACAATGGTATGGTATTTCTCCAGACCTGGTTTGTACTGGGGAGGAGGAAAGGGGGTGGGCGTTCCGTACACAGTGTCTTTGTGGAAATCGACACTGAAATTAACTTCAGTGCAGTGTTGGTTGTTACATTTGAGCTGGACAATAGAAAATAAAACTGTCATTACAAGTGTGTCACACACACTGACACCCACCCATCCACCCACCGCACAACACGCACGCATGCACAACGCACGCACGCACGCACGAGAGACGAGAGAGAGAGAGAGAGAGAGAGAGAGAGAGAGAGAGAGAGAGAGAGCGCAGCCCAGTCTCGCTCA
>JADBJO010002940.1:167500-182500 GCA_016801955.1 Conus betulinus | reverse complement strand
TTAACTCCCGACGACACCCCCCCCCCCCCCCCCCCCCCCCCGCCCCCCCCTTTTTTTTCAGGTACTCGGCGATTTCGTCTGTGATTTTCTTTGTCTTTCGTCTTCTCCCACACCCCCCCTCATTTAAAACCTAAAGAATGGTTTACATATTAAGCTTCAGACAGTATTGAGTGTAACTATGAAAAAAAAAAGTTATCAACAGCATCAAAAATTTGTTTGTCAGTTGTTTTTTTTTTTTGTTGTGTGTTGTGATGAACACGATCCCACATCAAGAAGTTAGGGACAATGACCGCCAGCTGAAACAACGAAGCACAGTATTACAAACATTATGCGAGGGAGATCTTGATTCAGAGAACACGCGAAACAGAACTGAAAGGTTGACGTATCGATGGGGGTGGGTGGGGGTGTGGGGGGGGGGGGGGGGGGGGGGGGGGGGGTGGTTAGATATGAAATAGATGGCGAAAGAAAAGGAAAACCATGAAGAGGGTGGAAAAAAAGAAAGAAAGAAAGACAGGAAACACACAGCTTGATTGTCAGTTATTCATTCGTGTTTGGTTTGTGGAAGTTTTCTGGACTTTGCTGTAAGAAAGGAAAGAAGAGGACAAAGGAAAGGGAGAAACAAGGACATAACAGTCCCACCTAAAAGACAGACATTTTAATACAGTACATCTCTCTCTCTCTCTCTCTCTCTCATCTCCACACACACACACACACCACACACACACACACACACACACACACACAGAGAGAGAGAGAGAGAGAGAGAGGAGAGAGAGAGAGAGAGAGAGAGAGAGAGAGAGAGAGACAGAGGGGCGGGGGGGACAATTATCTATTCTTCGTCAGCAGGAGGATTAAACAAAAAGGGGGACTTATTGTGGGTCTTCTTTGTCACCGTGGAGGGGATGAGACCGAGAAGATGGAGGAAAAAAGAGCCAATTGACTGCGATGTGATTCGGAACACAGAGCAAAGATGGGGTGGGGGGAGGGGGGGGGGGGGGGGGGGGGCGATGAGCCGGAGCCTACATTAAGGATTTATGGAGCTGCTGTCTGTCCCGGGGAAAGACATGGCGAGATGTCACTGTCACCCCTTCTTGACAGCCGTCCTAGACTAATAGATTGAGCCCCTCTCTCCCTCACTCACCATTTCCTTTCCCCCCCCCCCCCTCCCCCTTCTTTCCTAATCGCCTTCTCTCCCCAGCTAATAAAATACCTTTTTGTCTCTTGCCTGCTCTCCCATCCACCGTCCCCTCCTACCCCCTTCCCTGTTCCTCGACACCTCTCCCATCTCTGGACCCCACCACCCCACCCCCTCAGTCCTCCATCCTTCCCTGAAATATCATCATTGTCCTTCAAAGCGAGTCCCTCTTCTGGCGTCTTCTTTTCTTTCCTTTCTTTCTTTCTTCTTTCTTCTTTTTTTCTTTCCTTTCAAAGAAAAATATTTGCATGCGGGCCCGAACGCGCGCGCACCTGTTCTTATTTACGTACGCGCTTGTGTGTGTGTGTGTGTGTGTGTGTGTGTGTGTGTGTGTGTGTGTGTGTGTGTGTGTCGTGTGTGTGTGTGTGTGTGTGTATGTGTGCACTCGCGCGCATGCGCATGTGTGCACTCGCGCACGCTTTCTTTATTATGCCCACTGACAAGTTTTGGTTGTTATCCTGGTAGTTATTCTTGGCCTGTCAGTGTATGTGTGATTGAAGCCCTCAACGCACAAGTAACAACGAACCCCTTGTCTGTGGAGCTGGAATCGTACGTTTGATGGAGTGTCCATGTAGTCGGAATCTTTATGGTTGAAAAAAAAAAGAAGGGAAGGCAAGTAGGACTGCCCATGTGATCTGAATAATTAAAATTTTTGGTGAGAGGGGGCGAATGAGCCGTATGTATTTATGGGGGTGGGGGTGGAGGAGAGAGAGAGAGAGAGAGAGAGAGAGAGAGAGAGGCCTTGTTTGCAGGGTTGATTGATTAGTACAAAAACCTCAGTTATGTCCCCCCCCCCGCCCTGTCCTCACCTCCCTGTCTCCCCATCAGTGCCCTTCCTTTCCCTGTCTGCCATGAGCAGTATGCATTGACAATGTCTCCTTGTGTCTTCCCCACCTGACGTATAATGAAGTGGAGTCCACCCATGCACGCACGCACGCGAGCGCACACACACATACACACCAGACTATATCACACCACACCACAACACACACACACACACACCACATCACTCTACACCACCACGCATACACACACACACACACACACACACACACACACACACACACACACACACCACACCACACAGGCACACACACACACGCCACACACACCAAAATACACACACACCACAACACACACACGCCACTCCACACACACACGCGCGCGCGCGCGCGCACGCACACACACACACACACACACACACACACACACACACAACACACACACACACACACACCACTCTCTCTCTCTCCTCTCTCTCTCACTCACACACACACACACACACACACACACACACACACACACACACACACAGAGACAGAGAGAGAGAGAGAGAGAGACAGACAGACAGGAGAGAGAGAGAGAGTTTTGCCACAGTTCTCGAGGCACGTCGCTTCTTGTCCCCACATTCAGAGGGTTAGTTATCCGAGTTATGACTTGATACACAAACAGGGATCACTGACTATCGCTGTTACTATCTCAGATCTGCTTTCTTTCCTCGCGTCTTCTTACCCCCAACGTCTTTCTGTCTTCTTTCTTTCTTCTTTCCCCCGTGCTTTTCTTTGCGCACCCTCCCCCCCCCCCCCCCCCCCCCCCCCTTCTTCTTTTTTTTTTCTTTCTTTTTTTTTTTTTTTTTTCTCTCTCTCCTCGTCTTCCTCTAAGTAGTTTTTATATGCTCCCTTTGCGTGTTTCTTTATCCTGCTTTTGAAAGTTATCTCTCACTCCACCCAAATCACTCACCGTCACGGTATAACTGCTCAGATTCAAGGTGTCAGGCTAATCTCGTACACACACACACACACACACACACACACACACACACACACACACACACACACACACTCGCACAGAGAGAGAGAGAGAGAGAGAGAGAGAGAGAGAGAGAGAGATCTGAAAAAAAAATTCTCATCATTCAGCATTGTGCTTTGATGTGGATCCTGGAATGTGACTGTCTACTGGCAGGGGGAGCGAGGGAGAGGCTTAGAAACCGATGCAGGAGGTACGAAAGAAAAAAAAAAAAAAAAAAAGGGGGGGGGGGGACGAAGTTCCTGAAACGGTTTTATGTGTACTCAGCGTAGTGTCCATTGGGGCTACGAAGTGTCAGTTAAGGGGTTACGGGGAGGCATGCAGATACCGGTAGTGTTACCGTTAAGTTTGACTCGCAAATTTTGTGTAATTCTCATCCACCGACAAGAAGCGAGACAACGCTGTGCCAGCTCATGTTGCGTGGTTTGGTCTTGTTCGCATCGATCCGCAGCAGTTCTGCTATGTGCGTGCGTGTGTGGGTGCGTGGATGGGGCGATTCATTTTCGTCTTATTTTATTTTATTTATTTATTTATTTATTTTTTTTGCTCGGAAAGCTATATGGCTGGGAGCCATGGTTACAAAGGGATGCAACCCATTCTTCACTGGCTAGAGAGGAAAATGCCTGTTTTGCCCCCTTTGCTATTCGTAGCAATAGTAGTAGTAGTTGTCATAGTAGTTACTAGTAGTGGTAGTAGTTGTTGTTGCAATTTTTTATAGCAGTAGTAGCAGCTGTATCGTTATTCTTCTTCTAATTAAAAAAAGAAGTTTGCAAACAGACATAAACTATGACCCGTTTACTGAGAAATAAATGGAATATTACAGTATCTGGAAATTTGTTTATCACCCCCCCCCCCCCCCCCCCCAACCCCTACCCTCATCGTGGTTGGGGTGTTGGTGCTAGGGTTTTCTCCCTTCCTCCTCCGTCTCTCCTCCTCTCCCTCCCTCCTCCACTCCACGTCCATCCCCCCTTCCTAAGTGAAAACCAGAGAGTGCTTTTTAGAGCGGAAACAGGCGAGACTTCAACGACACAATGACAAGTGTTCGGTCATTGCGCATTGACACAAACGGTTGTGTTGGCATGGACAAAAACACACGCGAAGAAAGTTGGGAGGGGAGGGGGAGGATGGGGGTATGAGGGGAGGGGGGGTCAGGAAATGGAAGTAAGAAAGAAGTGGAGAGGTTGGGTGAGGGGGGGGGGGGGGGGGGGGGGTGAGGGGATGGGGATGGGTGAAGGGCTGTAATTTATTTGGCGAGGCTAATGCAGATGAAATTTGGAGACAAGGGAGGAGCGGGCTAACTGTCAGATCAGCTTGAAGTCGACGCTTGTTCTCCGTGACAAGAAAGTATTTCATCGGGCCACCTTCGGGTCGGCGATCACTTCTCACACTTGACACCCTCATCCAGACAGACAGACCGACAGACCTGAAAGAGGAAGGGAAAGGTGGGATGGAGGATGAGATGGGGAGTTCTGGGAGGGAGGGAGGGGAGGGAGGGGTGGGGATTGGAGGGGGGGGGGGGGGGGGGGGGAACGGGATGGCAGTGGCATAATGCGGGATCTGTTTGGTTTGGCTATTCTGGTCTCTTGCCTGTCTCTGGCTTAATATTGCTGTGGAATTTAAAGTCGACGGTCATTGTACACCGGCCGTTTAAGGACTCTGGTAGGGGTGGTGGTGGTGGTGGTGGTGGTGGTGTGTGTGTGTGTGTGTGTGGGTGGGGGGTGAGGGGGTGGAGGGATAAGTGTTAGACATAGGGGTTTTATGCTGAACAGGGTGTGGGTCAGGGGGATGAACAGGAGAGGGGGTGGGGGGAAGAGGTTGAATGTGGGCAGGGAGGGAGGGGGGGAGGGGGATGTGTCGATGGTTGCCTAGTTGTGCTTGTCCATTTGAACGATTGGATGCTGGGTGGTGATGGGGATTGGCTGGTTTTTACAGACTGGTCCGGGTGATGACCTTTCTTGTGTCAAAGACCAGTGATGACCTTTCTTCTCAAACATGTGCATGAAATTACACTACCCGCATGCCCTTTTTTTTTTTTAAATGATTTTCCATGCACCCGTGAATTATAAGATTCGTCGAATGAAAGACTGAAAATAACGATGTATGCTAGTGTCTGTCTGGGTTGGGAGTGGGGGTGTGGGAAACGGAGAAGTCCTATGGAGAAAATGGTGTGTGTGGGTGCCTCTTTTTCTTTTTTTTTTTTTTTTTTTTTTTGATTGGCAAGCAACCTTTACTTTACAGGATTGTCCCCATGTTGGGCTCACCTGATAAGCCTATCGTCTTCAGAAATCAGTTTCCAGTCTGTCTCTCCCCCCCCCCCCCCCCCCCCCCCCCCCCCCCCCCCCCCCCCCCCCCCCAAGTCAATACCGTCAGTACCAGTCCAGTTTCACATCCCATTTTTCATATAAAGTGGTTGCTGGTTTGGTTTCATGTTCCCCAGGGGAGTCGGTGTAGTGTAGTGATTTGGATTCGTTCGGAGTGACTTATTAGACCATTTAGTAAGATAGTTGTAATACCTACATGGTGCAGTGTGTGTGTGTGTGTGTGTGTGTGTGTGTGTGTGTGTGTGTGTGTGTGTGTGTGTGTAAAATACCAATAGTACTCATGGATGTTGCATGTGTTGCAGCTTTGGAGAGTGTCCAGTCGGAGCTGTTCGAGGTGAAGTCCAAGTATGACGAAGCTACGTCAGCCAAGTAAGTGTCTGATTGTGCTTGCTCATATGTATGCTTTCGTCAAAACATTCATTTAGCTAGGACTGAAAGGTTCCCTATCGTCTTAAAACCTCATTTTCTGTTGTCGTAATTCATCAGTATATGTGTATACAGAATTCTGGTTGTATGTTATAATTCAGGTAGCAGTCGCCCATATATTAAAAAAAAAAAATGTTTGTTTCAGGGAAAAAGAGAGAGAGAGAGAGACAAACAAACAAACAAAACAACAACAAAAAAAAAAAAACAGCTCAGTCCTCAACTTCTCATCTTTCCCAACCTCTCTTTCACCCGCACGCCCCACCCCCACCCCCCCGCCCCAGGTCGTCCATCCAATTCCCTCTCTGACAGTCCCCCCACCCCCCCCACATTCTGCTACCTCCCCGTTTGCTACTTGTTTGAAATGTAATAAAAGAGCATGTTTCATGATTAATCATCAGCAAACAGTGATGTCATTTCCCCGTCAGTTGTTTATGTATTGGGGGAGCCAGTAGGCAACAGTCTGTCTGTCTTCGTCACTGTTCTTCTCCCTACGAAAAGTGCTCTCAATCTTTCCTTCAGTGACAGTGATGAATGTGACCAAATTTCCTTTCCTTCGTTATGCATGCAGTGGCTCGGTCTGACTGACCCAGATCATCGTCGGTACCCTGTGCATGCATACAGGGTTATTGTTCTCCAGGGATCAAAATCCTGTAGTTTTTGGCAGGTTAATGAACTGTTTGTCATTCTGGTCTTTGTGTATAGGGTGTTCCGTGGAGGATTTTAAAGGGGAGGGTCAAAATGACATACTGTTAAAAAAAAAAAAATCTGAGGCGGGGGTGCGTGAGGGTGGGGGTAGGGGTGATGCTGAAAAGTGGGCCTCATGTTAAAGTCGGTTGTAGTTTTTTTTTTTTTTTTTTTTCTGTAGTAATAAGATTTAAGTCCATGATATGTTTGAGTGTGCCCTGAATGATGGTCTGTGTGCTGGGTATTCTTGGTAGGTTACAGCATAAGATCATATCCATCGAAAGAGCAACAAGAAGCTTGTAGCTTACAGCCTGCTGTGAAATGTACATTACACTGCCAGTTTACTTGGCAACTGGCAGACAAGTACAAAATCAGTTACAAAAACGATATAGTTTTTAGTTACATGATCTATGAATACATGGACACAATGATCATCTGATCTTAGCAGAAAGTGAATAAATATATAAAATGTGTTTAGAGCAACATCAAGAAAGGAAGAAGGGGAGGGAAAATGAGAGACAGAGGACCGATCTCCCCATTACAATTAAACCGTGCATGTGAAAGCCAAATGTTCGAAAACCAGTCGTTCAAGATGCCGGAGAAGTTTATACCTGCACACTCCATCACTCAAGAAAACCTGTTTATGAAATCACTCAAGTCACGTGATCAACTTTCGGTACACGCGAGAATGACTGATCCCAGCCAGACACTCTTTATCACAGCTGTTGTACTTGAGTGTGCATCCATGGAGAATTAGTTGGTAATCCATTTGTTTATTTTCAAATGTTTTCAAGGTAAAGAACGCTCCTCCTTATGAACAGTAAAGCATGAGCGATGCTTGAGACAGTACCTCACACACACACACACACACACACACACACACACACACCACACAGGAGGAAGGGAGGGAGGGAGGGAGGATTCTCTCCGAGATGATGAAAAAATGGGGGGGGGGGGGGGGGGGGGGGGGGGGGACATAAACAAGTAGAACAAGGGTTGAGTCGATGACTAAAAGTCGCGTGGCTGGTGCACACAAATGGAAACGTTAGCATAGATATAGGAGTGAAGACTTGATAAAGCCTGAATGAATAAGGAAATGCTACGTTAAGGCGCTGGAGGTAACATAAGGTGCAGTGCATGGCATGTTATCTTATGTAGGATTAGTTTATCAGTTATCACCCACCCTGCTTTCCCTATCCCCCCTCTCCTTCCCTGTCCATCTTCCTTCCTCACACCATGTCTCTTCTGCAAAATGGGTGGGTTTTTTTTCTCTATGAAAAGAAGGTTTAGTAAAGCGCGAATTTATTCTTCTTCTCTGTCTGTCTGTCTGTCTCTCTCTCTCCCCAGTTAAATACTTTACAAAGAGTTGCTGTTTCATTAGACATATATGGCAAAAATACAATAGAATTGTTTTAGAAAAAGGTGGATATCTAGCAGCGAGGGAGAGATGGACATATTGTAATGGTTCTGTAATGCCTGTTGTTAATGTATATAAATACTTTGGTGTATGTTTCTCATCGCGCTTGAGCTGTGTCTTTGCATGCAAGGATTTAGCAAGTAGAACTGAAACTGTGTTACTGTGCGTACTAAAGAAATTGTCGTTGCCAAGTAATGACTCCCTTGCTTCGTTTTTGAAGTTATTTGATGCCCAAGTTCAACCTGTATGGAGCTGAAGTATGGGGCTTTGCTCTGCTGCTATTGCACATTGTGAGAAGATCCATCTTTTTGCTCTGAAGAAATTCCTTGGAGTACCACTGCAAACACCAAATGATTTGGTATATGGTGAAACAGCTTGATTTCCATATATTTGAATTCCGCCGTTAAACGTGTTCGATACTGGCTTAAAATTGTTCAGATGCAGGATTACAGATTACCATACAAAGCATATCGAATGATGACTTAGATGACAGAGAAAAGAAAAAAACTGGGTGACTAATGTGAGAATGAAATTGTGTGAAAATGGTTTCAGATTGTATGGATGAACCAAGGTGTTGCAGATGTGGATGGGTTTTTTTTTTTTTTTTTATTTTTTTTTTTTTATCTAGGTATTCCGAGAAAGACTGGTTGATTGCATTTTGCAAAATTGGAATTCTCATGTACAGAACAGTGACAGATTTGAATGTATAACTATTTACGATGTTTAACTGACTACATGTTAATGAAAATAGACAAACATATAAAACGTATCATTATTAAGCTTAGATTTGGTGTCTCTGATTTTTTTTTTTTTTTTTTACTCACTATTTCCGTTATTGGACAATCGTTTATCAAAAGTTTGATCTGTCCATTATGTCAGAATTTTAGAGAGGATGAAGTTCATTTTGTACTGGTTTTTTTCAGTATTAAAGAGATCTTGGAGAGCAATTCATCCCACCAAAGTATTTCAATAATCCTTGCCTTTTCAGATTTAACCAGTTAATGTCATCACCAAATGAAAACACGGTTTAAACAGTTCGCTATTTATTTATATAATGCATTCAAGCATGTATATAACGTAAAGAATACCAATATCAATTTGTGACATGAATCACAGTGTATATCCCCATTCTGAGGGGCTATGGCCTTGATGAGTAAAACGTTTAAAACTCTCTTCCTCTCTCTCTCTCTCTCTCTCTCTCTCTCTCTCTCTCTCTCTCTCTCTCCTCTCTCTCTCTCTCATATGTACACACCAAAATTGATTTAAACTAACTTTTCAACACACCCACGCTCCCGTACCTCCTTTCTTGTGAAACTGGATGCTCTTCAGTCCTACCCCGTCCCCATTCATTTTTAAAACGTTAGTCTCTCTCTCTCTCTCTCTCTCTCTCTCTCTCTCTCTCTCTCTCTCTCTCTCTCTCTGTGTGTGTGTCTGTCTGTCCGTCTCCGTCCGCCTGTCTGTCTATCTGTCTCTCTCTGTCTGTCTGTCTTTCTCTTCTCTCTGTCTGTCTGTCTGTCTTGCTGTCGCTTGTTCTCCCTATCTCACTCTTCTTGCGCTTTCTTTCTCCCTCCTCGTCTCTCTTTTTTTTTTTTTTTTTTTCTTTCTTTTTCAAAGCTACCAAGTGCTAAGCATTTGACGTAGTATGTCAGATTTCGTTGACAATGTTACGCAGCTATTACTTCGTGACGAAAAATGCAACAGGAGAGGGTGTGGTGGTGGTTGTGTGTGTGTGTGTGTGTGTGTGTGTGGGTGTGGTGTGTGTGTGTGTGTGTGGGATATCTTAACATGACTTCAGTGTGCATTATGCATTATTTTGTGTCAACATCTCCACGGCACAAGAAGGCCTACTCTTCCCCAAGACGTGGATTGGTATTTTACGCGCGGGCAAGATTTTTACCCCCATGTTTTCTCTTTCTTCTTTCTTTCTTTTTTTTTTTTTTTTTTGTTTGTTTAAATGCATGGGTTCTCGAGTGGGACGTCTTGTTTAGAGCATCACCCGGACTAGGAAGGAACTGGAGGAGTACGCAGAGTGAGGAACGTCGAAGACAATTATTTTCCAGCTTGTTGGCTATTTCGAGTGGGATTCTGACGCGGGAAACAAGACCCTGACGTCTTGCCAACGAGGCCAATCAGGGGAGGCCCTTAGAAGGAAACAATTTGTTTAGAATTCCTACACGGTTTTTGGTGGGGTGTGGGGTGGGGGGGGTGAGGGGGGGGGGGAGGCAAAGAGCATGATGAGCTGTGACAAATGATCCTGACCACTGTGCTTGGACAGCGGTTTCCGTCGTCAGCTGAAGACATGGGACATGACGTGTTTATTGTCCACTGTCAGCATGACTGAAACAACACCATCAACTCCATCATCACAGCCACTGCCCTCCCCCTCCCCATCCCAACCCCTCATCCCCCAGTCTCCCCCTCTGCGTCCTCTCCCCCTTCCCACCCCCTTCTTTTTTCTTTCTTTCTTTTTTATGCCTTTTTTTTTTTCTCTCTCTGCTACACTTCACTACCTCTGCCCCACTTCATCGCTGTGATGGGGCCATTGCCTCTGTGATGTAAAAGTGAACGTCTCCCCCTTTTCTTTTTCTTCTCAGCTTCATGCTGCGTCAACTCCTGGGCAGAATTCTTGGCCATGGCAATTTGTTCTTCTTCCAGGCAGTCTGTCGTGCCAACTACTTTGCAGAATTAATGGTCAGAGATACGTTTTCAAAGATGGGGGTGGGGGGGGGGGGGGGGGGGGGGGGGAGTTTTCCCTCTATATGACGAAAATTGGGGAAGAAAGAAAGAAAAAAGGAGCAATGAGGGTGGGAAAAAGACGAGCGTTTGTGTTTTGGCCGGGTCAGAAAAAGTAAGCTTTAGTTTGACGTTCTGGATAACACTCGTTGTCTTGCACATAAATGCAAACGTGCACGCGTTTTACTCATAATTCATGCATGTGCATACACACTCACGCTCACTCTTCCTCACCCATGCATATATGCACCTGCACATACAGACACGCGCACACACTCACCACACACATACTTAATTCATTCATGGCGTTATTGTCCACATTTAGACACCCGCCTCTGAGAGGAAGATACGTCAGAAACTTTGTATTTTGTGGAGATAAGAAAGGAATCATAAAGTGCGTGTACATTGACTAGACGTGTTCATTGCTCAGTTTTAAAATTCATATGAAAATTGTACCAGAGAGAGGCGTGTGTGCCCGTGCGTGCATGTGTGTGTGAAACATGATGTAAACTAAAGGCATGCACTTATTTTATGTTACATCAAAGAATCACCCAGCTCGTTCCCACATTGGAGCTTTGAGAGTGAGAGTGTGTGTGTGTGTGTGTGTGTGTGTGTGTGTGTGATTGGTTGTGGGGTTCTTTGTTTGTCACAAGCCTGTTGTTCAGGAATGGGCATTATTTCACAGGGACAGCGCACTCCAAATGACTTCGTGGTATTGCGACCGTTGGACTTTAGACTTCGTTTCAGGGATTGAGCTTGGATTTCAGTCTTCTGGTGTGTCTGGTTATATCAAAGGAAGGTTTTAAGTATTGCAGATGGCAGATATCTTGACAGGGGAGATGCCAAAGTAGTGGCCCCCACTTTTCACTCGTTGCCACTGAATGTTTGGATTCGAATCATTGATCTTGGACTCGAGAGTCACCGCGCCAGTATGTATTCGGATTAAGGTTTAGCTCAGTTTGTGTTGAATGTTGACCAGGCATGCTACGAAATGTTCTTCATAGAGCCCTGCCATCTCTCTCCCCCCCCCCCCCCCCCCCCCCCCCCCCACAAACACACACACAAACACTCGCACACTGATTCTCTCTCTTTTTTACTGCTCTAGCTTCCATCCCATGTTTCTCTCATCCCACACACACCCCTTCCTCCCTCTTCCTCTCTCTTCTTTTCTTCCACCTCCCCCCCACCCACTCCCTTCCTCTCTCTCCTCAGTGTACCTTGTCTGTTCCCATCTGCCACCTGACGTGGAGTGTGTCCACGAGGAAAGGGAAGAAGGTGTGTGCGATGATGGATAGGTGTCACAAAGGTCCTGGACTCCTCTGTCTGCGGTGTCCTTGTTTGCTCACATCAACACATCCAACTGACTGACTCCTCCTCACCTACCGTCTTCAGACACAGCGGCCATGTCGCTCTCACCACTGGATAATATATGTATTTGTGTACGGATATCTGGCCCTTTTCACCCCACACACACACACACCACACACACACCACACACACCACACACACACACACACACCCCCACACACACTTTGGCGAGAAATTCAGTACCTTTTTTTTTGTTTTTTTTTTTTGAAAGTTTCGTTACAGTTGATTTAATGCCAGCTTTTTATTTATTTATTTATTTATTTTAATGGTCTGGCGACTAGGTAGTGATTTTATGAACACTGTTTAGTGTGGACACTAGCTGTCCTTATCTGTAGCGTGTACTTGCCACGGTATACGTTTTTATGCGTTTTGTTTTGGTGTTTGCTTGTGTTCAGCATGAAATTCTGTAATCGTTGATTTGATATATAGTGGTGAAAAAAAAAAATCAAGATGAAATGGACGTGTCTGGTTTTGTCCGCCGTAAGGATTTCTGTAGTCAAGGTATCAGAATACGTATTGATGTACTTGTTTGGTTAGTTGTTTTTGTTCTGTTCTTTTTTTTTTTTTTTTTTTAAGTTTTCATACTTGGGATTTTCTTGTGTATTGTGATGGCAGTCCTTAAAGGGCCCCCTGTGGTCGGCTGGACTGTAATAACACTGAAACTGGAACCGGTCTTATCACCCCCATTTGTTCATTGTCATACCAAATCAGCTAGTGCTCGATTATAAGTATCAAGTCTGTGATAAGTATTTAGTGGATGAAATAGGTCGAAGGAACACGCACGATTTGAGTTACTGATATGCCTACGAAGAATTGAAAGAAATGATCAAGCTATTCCAAGTTTTGGGGGGGGGGGGGGGGGGGGGGGGGGGGGGGGCCTTGAGCAAAATTACCGAAACAGGCAAAGGAATGCAGAAGACAACAGCACAACATGATTCTCTGCCACACAGTGAACCTAGTGCAGCATAGTCAGAGACAGGGGAGGACAGACCGCGGAGTGCAGTGTACCTCGCTGCTCATATCAGCGATAGACGGCCACACTGCACAGCCACACGCCACAGTTAGGATTTTACACTTAATTACTACATGATCCATGTAAGCGTGTTGAGGCCTTTCCTAAATTCGAGCCAGCATTTAATGTTAAACTCATGTTTGATCAAAAGAACAACACCCTACCAGTTATTTGCCTTGTTTGGGGGATTTGTACCGATGAAGTCACGATCTTTAAATACGTGACCTTCCCCGTAATTGACGTCACATTTCAGGCCTCAGCACTCACCGTGAACCTATCTTTGCGTCAGCTGGAAGACCCTAAATAGTCCCATTTCTTTGATTTTAAGATGTGTGCTTAGAGCCACCTGGCTCGTACCTTGATGACCATATGAAAACAAAACAAAAACAAAAACAAAACAAACAAAAACAAAAACAAAACAAAAAAAAAAAAGGAAAATAAAAAACCGAGGAGAATCAACTTTCAGACACAGAAGAAATTCTAAGATCAAGCTTAATTGCGCCAGTCTGTAAATACTCGACTCCTTAAGCAAAAACTTGGCGCATGTTTATGGTGTGCAGGCACAGTACGCGTTTGAGGCCAGGAGGGAAAAAGGGATGGGGGAGAGGAGTGGGAGGAAGAAGGGGAAAGAGTAGTAAAATCAAAGTGAACAAGGAGAAAGGAGAAAATAGGCACAAACAGCAGGTTAGATACGTCACAGGAAGCAAACCAAGAGAAGAGAGAGAGAAGGGGAGAAGCTTGCTGTAGGTGCTGTGGCAAAGAGAGGACATTACTGCAGACTGAAATCGCAGAGGATGGTCAGCGACTCGCGCATCGGTATGCTGCAGTCTTGTAGAGAACCAAGTTGAAATCCGCGGGGCGCCCTGCATGATAATCGTCCCCTGTTGTAGCCCGTCTTTGGATGTTGTGGCTGTGGTGTGTGGCGGTGTAGGGTAGACAGGTTCACAAAGCCCACTCTTCCTGGAATGACCATGTCATCCTCTTTCTGATTACTTTTGGCGAATCCGTTCCAACACCCTCCCACCCCCCCCCCCCCCCCCCCCATCGTTTCGAAACGTCTTGATGTTACGAAGTGTGTGTGTGTGTGTGTGAAATCAGTAGCAGAAACTAAAATTCATTCCATCGTCCAAAAAATCACAAAATACTGGACGTAGCAATGTTGAGAATCATGTAGGACAGACAGGCCGAGGGGAAGGAGGGAGGGGAACATTCAGGATAATTGATTGATTAATTGAATAATTCCCCCTCCTCCCCTCTCATACCACTTTCTCAGTGGGGACCACCAGGAGCTCTTTCAGGGAAATTGCACCCCCGGTTTCAGGAATTGTGTACTTGCAAATACTTCTTTTCTGTCTCACTGTTTGACTCTGCCATTTTGATTTCAGTTGGTCTTTGCCGTCTTCCACTACCCCCCCCCCCCCCTCCAGTTCTTATGGTCCCATTCTCTTGTCATTGCTGTAGAAGAGGCTATGTTGCTTTTTTTTTTTTTTTTTTTTTGGGGGGGGGGGGGGTTCTCTTGTTACAACATTCCGGTTTTTTGTTTGTTTGTTTTCTCAATCCGGCGATGAGGTTCTGAGACTGTCAACACATTCCAGAGGGAACACTCGCTTGCTGTCCATTTTGCGGCATGTTTGCCCCAGGTGGATTTCATGTAATGTTTTTGGTCACATGTAATTTGTTTTAATTTGTTGTATTTCATTTTATTTTTGATTAAAGGAGGATGAAAGATTAAGAGGATGCCTGGCGCCCTCAGGGCTGCCTAGTTTTATCGGCCCAAGAGATGGCTGTAAATAATATCGTATTCGATAGTTAAGGCATATAATAATTTGTAAGTAACTGTGTTGTGTAATTCATTTACTTTATATATATATATATGATTGATTGATTTATTTGTTTATTGCAGGACAGGGTTTTTTTTTTCTCCGTACGTAGTGGCAATCAACAGAAGACCTCGTATGGCCGGCTAAACACTAAACTAAAACTAACCAAATTCCCGCGGAGTTACTGGGATTCCATTTTGGGAGAGAGAGAGAGAGAG